>VYZX01002467.1:8506-43639 GCA_013401335.1 Brachypteracias leptosomus | reverse complement strand
CTGGACATGGACTGTGGAGATAAGTCATAGTCACTGTCTGACCGGTAAAGGAAAGACTCTCTACGTTGACTGTGGACAAAATTTGCCTGAAGAATTAGCCCTGATCCAGGGCTTGTCATGGGATCCAAGGGACTTCGTCCCGATGATGTACCATTGTCTACATCAAAACTGCAAAAAGAAAGAAGAAAAATATTTATGCCATTGACATAAGAATTTTAAAAGTAATAAACACTCTTCTGACAAATTTATCACTAGATAATTGCTTCTTGATAATAATGGGAAAATAAAGACCTGGTCAAGTCCACTGTTAAGCCAAAAAACAAAGCACATAAGAAATATACTTTAAAATTGCTGCAAACAAGATGGACAGGTCTGGAGAAAAAGAAATTTTGTAATGAAAAAAACACTATTAGGAATACAGGAAGCCTTATGCTTCTCTGCAGATAGAGTATCCATGAGCTCCATGCTTGAGGAAACGTGATGTTTCATTGTTCTCTTCCTTAGGCCCCATCTCTCTTGTGCTGAGGCCTTATTATCCTGTCTATCCTGCTGAGGCAGATGAGGGATCTTTTGCTATCAAGTACAGAATCCTAGTACTTCACTACTTCCCAAATATTTCAAGAACGTATTTTGTCGTAGCACAATAAACAAAGTGCTGGGGTGGGATTAAGGCATACATGTTTGCTTGAGAACATTTGCATGTGTTAGAGCTGTTATTTTACAACTAGATCAAAGAAATTAGTTCTTTGCTCACTGCCAAGGAGCATGGTATCTGTGGCCATTTTTGTCTTTGAACTACACAGTTTAGATTCAGCATTTCTAGCTATTGTATTTGGTATTAAGAGTGTTAAGCAGGCTTGTTGTTCCTAGGGAATAGTCCTGTCGTGAAAGGCTGAAGGGTGAGGGGAAAGAAAGAAAGAGAGAGAAGATGCTCTTTCATGCAGTCTGTGACGTTTCCAGAAAGGGCTTTGAAAATCAGTGCAAAAACCCTGAATGGAGTCTGCAATCAATTAGAAACTAGCATAGGGTGGGCTGTGCTGGGAGGATGCACACCTGGCAACTTGTGTTGCTTAGCAGCCTGACAGCTGCATTTGGTTTCATACGGAGTCGTTTTGGAGCATGTGGCTCTGTTTTTAGACTGTAGTGTGTTGTGGTATGTAAGATTAAGTCACCATTTGATGAGATGGCCAGAAGTGGAAGACGACTGTTGTTTCCCTAACTGGCTGTGTTTCTATAAATCCAAAGATTAGTTTTCGTTTTACAGCATAGTAGGAAAGGTGTGCATGAGACCTTGGCCTGTAACTATTTGGGCTCATTTGTCATACTAATGGAAACTTAAATAATACTGCTAAAGCATTTAAGCATGAGGGATTAAAAGAGAATCTTTCACATGATTTTGTAAACATGGGATAAATATTAGCATCATAATACTTATTGTATTGAACCCGTCTGAAATACTCATTTTGAAAACAGTGTTCATGTGAAGGACACCCACTGGTTTTCAATTATATCTGATGACAGCAGAAGAGAAAATATTCAATACATGTCAGCTATTGATTAGACTTCAGCCTAGTGCAGTTGTCGCAGCAGGTACATGGTATTCTGCACTGGCTTGTTTCTTGCTGTTATCTACCAATGACCTGAGGTTACAGTGAGATTGCTGCTTTAATGTTTTACTGGAGTGACAGTATTCCATGGGCTTTTTTTTCTTTGTTACATGAACTAATTAGGTAAACATATATTGCCTATTTTTAGAGATGCACACTGCTTCGCAAAGAATGGACCTTGGTTTCATGTTTTACATTGTTATTTTGCACATATTCCTGGAACAGCAAGCTTTCTGCCTCTCTCAGACTGCATAATTTATTTCGTATTCTTCTTTCACAGTCTGAATGTAGAAAAGCAAATTGTTTGGTTTTTTTAAAAAAAAACTATTCATAAAATTGCATTAAACATACTGCGAGAAATCTTAGCAATTTAACTCTATTTTCACTGTAGTTTTCAGAACAATTCATTGTTAGTAAATCCTAACACTGATGAAGCTTCATGGGCTTCTTGCACCACCAGATAACTACAAGTATGTGCAAGATCTGCAACATGGCTGTTGTGACAAGAAATTTATCCTGTGATACAGTGTTGTGTCCACTAGATGGGTGTCAAAAGTAGTGAAAGGGATCCAAATATTAACAGCTAGGATTTGGCTCACACTGCTCAACGAATATGTGTTTCATGTAAATATGCATCAAGAAAAAACATGTTCAGTTCTACAGTCAAAGGGGAATGTGAGTACAGCACCGGCTTGCCAGAAACATATGTTTGTATTATGAAGTTTCTAAAATGCTACAGCACTTAAGTGTCCTGTTTAGCTCTTACTGAGGCATTTGCTAACATTTTCAGATACAAAAGCTAGTAGATATCTAAATGAAAAATGTGTCATTACACTGAAAATCAAATACATTGTCACTTTGGCTGAACCACAAGTCTTATGTGCAAGAAATGGCGCTGCTGATCACACTGCACCACATGAACACAGAATCAGAATGGGGAATTGAAAACTCTCACACAAGTTGTTTGTTCTTTCTTGTTGTATATTCTGAAAAAACCTAAAAGTTTAAGACACCAAATAGGATAGACTCTTTAATTTGCCTGGGCAGAAACTACAGAAAGTCAGCTGTGGTTGTTTCGTATTTATCTTTTCAATCCTGTTAAGCTTTAAGCACAGAAAGAATATGCTGTGAACTAAAAAGTGCACGCGTCACATAATTTTCTATGTTCAAAGAGCTTTACTGTAACCCCAGAGATGCCAAAGCTATGAAAAGGCAGTGCTAAATCACTATCTTTTGTGTCTGCACTTTGACAAAATGTTTTATCACATTAGTGGGTATTGTTTATCCACAGAGCCTCCCTTTTTCAGTGTTCACTGATGACAAATAAGACATAAGACGGAAGTTCAGCCTTTTCTCCTTTTTTGGCTATTCATCGTGTTTGGATGCCTTGCCCAACATGTATCATCCAGTCACTGTACTGAGATGGGGATAAAGGTAGTGAACTCTCTTGAGCAACTTGTAAACATTCATGGCTCATCTGCCCTGTGCTCCTAATATGACAAGAAATAATAACTTCACAAGCAACCTTTAGGAAGATTATTAATTATTTTCTTCAGGCAATGGTAGGAATTTGTGGCAACAACAGGAGAGTTACTGGATCCTGGATCTCAGCAGCACTGCTGCATTGTTAATGACTGCACAGCTTCTTTACACAGGGAAAGAAACCCTCTGTGGACTTCCTTTTGGGTCTTTAAATAACACTCTCCTAATCTCTGCATGGCTGCTAGAAGAAAAAAGGGGAAGATCTGTGTGCAAAATACAGCTTTTAGTTACATAAGGAGTAATGGCATCATAATGAACATGCATGAGAGCTTGTAATTAAGGCCGCATCGAAAATCTTAATGTTGCTCTTCTGTATTACTGAGAATTCAGCAATTTAATCCTGTAACTTCGTGTTGGGGTGTTTTGTTTTGTTTTGTTTTAGATAAGTAAGCAATAGTAGAAGAGGGAGGGAAATAAATTCCACACCAAAATGAAGAATTTACTAGACTTTTTAAGAATACAAATTGTATTTCCCATCTCTCCAACTTCAGCCTGTCCTATCTTGGAAGCTATGAGGGAGACAGGTAGGAGCCAAATTAACTGATCCTCTAGGGATACCTTATCTTTTAAGGCCATCTTTAAACATTGCAGAGGGACAAGCAAGTTCTAGAGGAACAAATTCTGTCCCCTGTCAAAGGAGCCCATTATCCTAGTGTAAAGCAATCTCTCCAGCCATCTGTCTGTACTTTGACCTACCTACACATCTCAACATCTTTACCTCCCAGAAGTCCTGTCTTGTATTTTTACCTAGAATAACAATCCCCCCCTCACACTGGTGCATTTAGCATAGCAGCTGTAATTCACTGAAACTACCACAGAAGAGCTGCCCTGTGGTAACTGCCTTTGGGCAGAGTCTTATTTACAGCAAAAGCAAGGTAATAAAATTTCATTTACATCTCCAAGGAAAAGGTAAGCTATTTATTGACTGTGTCCTGGACAGGAGCCCACCACAGGAGGAAGCAGCCTGAAGCTCCTGGGGAGAAAGGGGAGGATTGTATGGTCCCTTCAAATACAGAATCTGTTTTGTTACTTGAATTGCTTGGGATGAAAAAAAGCAGTGGGCCACCTCAGCTGGTGTGACCCACCGTGGACATGGAGGATTGTAGAGAAAGATCACAGTGTGCCTGTCTCCAGGATTGTTTGGTATAAAAGCCAAGGGTAGGGAAAAGCTGATTCCCTGTCAGATGGGATGTGACAGGCAGAAAGCAGTATGTTCTTAGGCCTCGTGTGCATGAATTATTGTGTATTCTGGAGATATGTGTGTCTGAAACCAAAGCAGGGCAGTTTCAAGTTTTGTTCTTAGATGTGATGGATTTATTCTGCATCAGATATTTTACCTGGACAGACTATTTCAGTTACTGTGGAAATCACATCTACTGTGACCCAATTCTTCAAAAGACTCCTGAGAGCCTCTACAGAGACTCCTGAGATACTACATCACTAGAAAGCATTTTCTGTGAGGTGGACACTAGTTCAATGATATTAATTTTACAGCTCTCAGTCAGCGAAACTAGTTTAAGGAGTAAAACAAGATGGAGACAAAACCCTCTTCCTCTGGAACAGGCACTATCCGCTAATTAGAAGTGACGTTTTCATTGATGCATTTCAGGTAATTAAAAATCATGACAACNGGCTTGAGAAATGGGCCAATGCCAACTGCATGAGGTTCAACAAGTCAAAGTGCAAGGTCCTGCATCTGGGTTGGGCCAATCCCAGGCATAACTACAAACTGGTAGAGTGGGTTGAGAGTAGCTCGGAGGAGAAGGACTTGAGGGTGTTGATTGATGAGAAGCTGAACATGAGCTGGCAGTGCGCTCATGCAGCCAAGAAGGCCAACCATATTCTAGGATGCATCAGGAGGGGTGGGGCCAGCAGGTCAAGAGAGGTGATTCTTCCCTTTGCTCTTGCGAGACCCCACCTGGAATACTGCATTCAGTTCTGGTGTCCTCACCATAAAAGGGACATAGATCTGTTGGAGTGGGTCCAAAGGAGGGCCACAAGGATGATCCAGGGGTCGGATCATCCCTGCTATGAGGATAGGTTGAGGGCATTGGGATTGTTCAGTCTGGAGATGAAAAGACTCCAGAGAGACCTTATAGCTTCCTTCATGAAGGGAGCCTACATGAAGGCTGGTGGAGAGCGTCCAATGATAGGACAAGGGGAAATGGTTTTAAACTGAAGGAGAGTAAGTTTAGGCTAGATCTTAGGAAAAAGTTCTTCAGTACAAGGGTGGCAAGTCTCTGGAATAGATTGACCAGAGAGATTGTGGATGTCCTCTCCCTGGAGGTGTTCAAGGCCAGGTTGGAAAAAAAAATCATTTATATGTGATCTGATGCTTTTATTTTCTCTGTAGCAAAGTTAAGAAAAATTTTTGCCCTCCATTGCTTAAAAATATTTTCAGCAAATTGTAAGCAAATGATATTAAAAGGAACATATGACCTAAATCTGAATTTTCTTGTACCACTGGAGGATTCAAGCCAACTATCTACTTGTGGCTTTGGGTTTCCAGTTAAGTGATTCAGCAAGCAAGCCCTATGATTAAGTCCATTTTTAGAAGTGGTGTGGATAGATTTTCCAGTATCAAAATTGCAGGCAAAAGAAGACATTTCATGAAATTCGCTTTTAGCAGTAGAACTTGGCTTTTGCTCTTGCCATAAATGTTTTTGGAAATATTGAGTGTAACAAGGCTTAATTCTAGTATTAAAAGCCAGATAGCAGGCAAATAGAATGTGTAGAACAAAAAATACACTGAAGCAAAAGTTTCGTAAGAATTAGTCTACTCCAACATGTTAGTAAAGGAATTCCAACTATCTATTTAGCTTCTGTCACATGATTTTCTAGCAAGCCTCTTAGGAAATGTAGTCAATCTCTCTAAACAAACAGTTTTGTGTTTTGTTATGAAGTTTCCAAGCAAGGAGGACTGCTCCTTATCTTTGGACCTTCTGCTTTGAACAGTCTCCTCATACTCAGTTCAAGGTGTACTTTTCAAAATGTCACTTCACTACTCCTAATTATACCTCAGTAGTCTATGCCTTTGGCATACTGGCCCTTGTTGAACCTATTAAATCAATCTGCTTGTTGTGCTCAGCCATACTGGGATTCTTTTCGTGGTTCCTTTCATTCTTTCTTTGGGAAGAGGATCATCCCTCATTTGGCAATTTTTATTCTCTGAACTTGGCTCTTGCAAATGAACATCTTCCTACTAATGTGATATTCTGATAAGAATGGCAAGATTCCAGATTTTGTTACATGGATTTGATGTTTTGCTGTTTCTTTGAAGCTGAAATGGTTTTCTTATTGCAGTATAATAAAAATGCAAACAAAAAATGCAAGAGAAACAAAATGCAAAATCATTCCAAGAAATGGGGTAATCTATTCAGGCTTCTCCTAGGTTTTAGTCATTTTGTACTGTTCTTCTGATCTAATAATCCTACTGGGACTAGTATCTCCGTTTTTAGATAATTAAAAAGGCCATCAAGAAATTAACTGCTTTCCCCAAGGCTTCTGATAAAACCCATGGCAAATTGAGGTCTGAATGAAGAAATCTGCAAAAAATATTGGAGAACAGCAACTATTCTGGGTAACTTGAGGTAAAGAAGGCTGAGAAATAGAACCACTTAATTCAGACATGAGAAAAGAGAACACAGTAAATCCAAGGGTGCTCCTGAGGAGCCCAGCAGCCAGCAGGCCCCAGCCATCCACCAGCTCCCACCACCGCGGGCTAGTGCCACTGCATTGCTAGGAGTGAAGTCTCAGCAGGCCTGTGGTTCTCCTCTTTATTACTATCAGTTTTCAATTACAGTCTATTTGTCACCATCACTTGAATAATTCCAAAACACTGTCTGCACTTATTTTCAGTAAGGGACCTTTTCTATGGGCTCTAAATACCTAAGTACTCTAAGTATCTTCAAACTCATTTTAACAAATCACTTTACCAGATTTCTTCAAGAAGTTCTAGAACAACATCGTTTTTCCTTCCAGGGTGAGTTTTGATCCAACTATCTATCCCTACTTCTTTTTCTGCAGCGCTACTTTCTGAGCAGTATTTGGGCACTGGGTTACAAAACCAACTTGCATCGAGTGTGACTATATAGCACGTATTTACTGTAATTTACAATGCTTTTAATTTTCTCTTATTTTAAATATATTGGAATCAAATCTCAATGCATATTAAAATGTTTCTTTAGAAATTTATAAAAATATGCAAATCATCCATCAAGCATACTGACTAATCCTATTTAAAATACAGCTCCCCTAATATATTAATGGAACAGCTTTCTTTCAGTAAAAACTAAAATATAAAAATGAATGTAAAATCATGGTTGAGAAGGAGACTGCTGCCAGAGAAGGAAAATCCAATACACTCTAAAAGCTCAGCTTCCTCCTTCTGTGAATTTGGTGAGATGACATCATCAGAAGTGGAAGAATTGCTTATATATTCTTCCTGAAATAGTGGTGTGATAAAGCAAGTATGTAGGAAATGAGGTAGTTCCTCAGGCCTGTAATATTTAAATCAATACCCAACCATACTGATGAAAGCACAAAGAATCCAGAAAATAGGCATAAATGTTCCTCAGGGCTAACACTAGTATGCATTGGGGAGCTTCCTGGCAAATGCATCCTTCTGAAGAATCATCTATATAGCCACAATGACAATAAACACTTGGTACAGTCACAGAAGATATGGTTACATGTACCCTGTGCTTAGGGGCAGAGATCTTTGGCAAAGAGCACCGCAGCCAGAAGCTGACAGAAAAAAGCAGTTGTGATTCCTCCTGGCTACTCTCCTGTCCCAGAGAATGCGGCCCAGAAGGAGGTCCAAAGAGCCAGTAGGTCAATAGTCATGACAAGAGGAGGTTGCATCTCTCAGCATCACCCAGCTTATAATTATTAAGTCTTTTGCACAACTAAGCTTAAGCCAACCTGTCTTCAGTGTGTCTTTCAGAAAATGGATAAGGGCTGTTGACAGAAGTCGAGAAGAAGGTCTACAGCCCAAACTATAAGAACCCTGCACATAGAAGATAAGACAGTTTCACCAGTACGACATGCACACACAGATACACACAAGAAAACAAGGCTGAGGAGAGCGGACAGGAGGCAGCTGGATAAGAAACTGCAGTTGTCTCTTTAGGTAAAGAAAGTGTCTTTCAGTGTTGCTCTAGATTACCTGGAGCCAAGGAAAGTTCCATGAAAAGGAGACATAATTGTATTTGACAAGCAACATTTTTTCTCACAGTGTTGTTAACATTCCTCTAATTGCCAAACACAATTGCTGGCAATAAATCACGTATGAAATCTACTTCCACAAAAATTGTGTTGGGATAGGTTATCAGCAATTATCACTTAAACCATGGCATATATTGTTTAAAGTTTAAAAGCTCAAGGTATTAAGTGTTTCAGAGCTCTAAAATTTCTGTACTTGGCTTTTTCAAGATTGTTTCATTGAAATCCTTTCCACTTCACTATCATTTCAGTTCTTTTCATTCAGGGTGTTTGGAGATATCTTATTTGTATTTTTTTGTATTGCATTATTTTGTATTTAGTTTACCAAAATTGCTAGAATTTTAGTTGCTTCCACTTCCTTAGACTTCTACTAAATGTCTCATGATCTACTTCATGATTTGGGTTCTGGAAATCCTTGCTACAGCTTTGCCACATACAAGAAACAATCTTTAAAGGGAAACAAAAAGGTCAGGAGCTTGCCTTGGAAGGGTGCTGAATATCTTGAGTGTATGCACTTATACTGTATTTTATTTTATACTGATTGTACACCTTGGAGACATTCACTGAGTAACTGGTACATCAAGAAAGAGCATTCTCGTCACTAGTCCAAAACAAATTATAATCTACAATAATGGATCATTTGGATTTTATTTTTCTTGATTTTTATTACATTACTTTAATGTTATATTATTATTAAGCCTAATAATATTACCTAAGAGGGTTGCCTGATGCTCCACATTGTAAGGCTGTGTTTCCTTTTTACCATTACTAAATTGTGTCCAGTGGTGCTGAAGTTTTCCTTTCAACTTTTTTCTTAAGGTAAATGGACCAACTATTGATGAGGAAGTGGCAGAAAAATGTATATTAATTCATATTTTAAAAAAATCTGGAAGCTGTTTTGTGAGATATTCTAGTGATGCATATTTTGCAGCAGAGAGGTGAAGTTTAGCAAAGTGTCTGCAAAATGTTGTTTGTTGCTGTTGGGTTTGTTTGTTTTGTTGTTGTTTCTGATTCTGTTAATATCTTAATAAATTTCAAGCTTAGGTCAACCTTAAGTTAGTTATGTCACATATCTGCATTATTGAAAAAATATCAAGTGATATTCCTGCTTTGTTCAGGGTCTAAGAGGGCTCTGAGGAACAAGCCCCTGTCAGTGGGATACTTGTCACACTCACTGCAGAAGGTGGGTACTGAATCAGGCAAAGGACTACAGAAAGGTAGAAATGCCCAAGCTGCAGAGCATGTGATACCGAACTAGCCACTTACACCAACTTTATAACACATCACTAATTATGTGTTTCTGGTTCTTGAAGCATCTACTCTGAAATGCTGTTGCTTAAGCCATGTGAGCATCAGCACTTACAAACACAGATTAATTCAGAACATTTGAACAGCTACCAGGTGGATCAAAGGTCCATCAGATCATAGAATGTTTTAGGCTGGAAGGGACCTTTAGAGGTCTTCTGGTCCAACCTCCCTACACAGGTCAGGTTGCTCAGAGCCCCATCAAGCCTGACCTTGAATGACTCCAGGGATGGGGCCTCCACCACCTCCATTATTCTATCTCTAGTAGTGGCCAAAAGTGAATGTCAATGGAACAGGGTAAGAAGCAAGTAGAAGTAATACCTCCCCAGTGTATCCCAGCCCTTCAGCTTCTCTTACCCTCTCCTGAAAGATATGCTCTGAATATATGGGTTATTCTATGACAGGTAGATCAAAAACCTGAAGTCCTAGACATCTCCTTTTACATATTCAATTTAGGGAACGCTTACACTTTACTCTCTGTGTTTTAATTATCCTTATGTTAAGTAAGAATGATAATACTTCCTCATATCACATGGGTGCTTTGAAAATTAATTTAATCATCTCTGAGTAGTAAGGTATCATAGTGATCAATGCCATAGAAAAGCCAATGAAAACACTGTAACTGCTTTTCCAATATGTCTGAACAACAGGTTGCCAATGAAGCACGTGGCCATATAGTGAGAAGCAAGAAAATAATAGAACATTGAACAGCTCATGAATTGAGTTTCATCCATTCTCTACACTCAGTGAAGTAAAAGCACTTTGGAGTCATATAGGTAAAGATTTTACAAAATTATTTATGCATGAAACTAAACCAAGGTTCCTAAGTCAATTGTAAAGTTGTGTTTCCTTCTTTTGTGCTTGACTTTTCAATTATAATAATGTGGATATGAGGTTGTTCTGTANAATACACCCCAGGATGCCATTGGCCTTCTTGGCCACAAGGGCACAGTGCTGGCTCATGGTCATCCTGCTGTCCACCAGGACCCCCAGGTCCCTTTTCCCTACACTGCTTGTGCACATGTTGGAGAGGTGGCCTAATCTCACTAAACTCGGAATTGGTGCTATGTTTCTTCAATTTTCTTTTTCAGCCCACTGTAGCACTATCAACAACCATCACTGGTACATCATCAGAAATGTCAGACTTCAAACACAGATTTGCTTTCAAATGTTTAGTATACAGATGAACAAGCACATGTTCCACTTTGGTTATAATGCATGTTTGATTAGCCTCGTGTTCTGCAGACTTCAAGGTCATTGGAACCTCTCTTATAGTCTCACTGTGTTTAACTGTATCATAATATAATCCTGTTCTCACTAAAATATCTTTCAGCCCTATATTGTCCACAAAGTTTCTGTTAGTCACTGTAAGATCCCTATTGTGCACATGGCAGTTGGACTCTGAAATAAGCAAAAGCTATGAAGCTATAATTACAGTAATTTAACAATTAACAAAATAACATATTAAGAGGTATAAAACAACTATACATATTATGCAACTCTCATTTGGTAAAATACCTAAATGAGCAGAAGTGTATGAGTTCTCACAAACTATTCACAAATTCACTAAAACCAAGAAAAAACCCCAACAAAACGGTAGCTGCTACAGTCTTCAAATGCCACACACAGAGCTAAGCTAAGCATGTCTCACAAAAGAAATGAGTCTTTCTCTGTGGAGGTATGTGGTAACAGAAACATCACAGATTTACATTCTTTACTTGAAACAAGGCATTTCTGTCCAGTATTAAACAAACTTGGAAGCAGATTTGATGTACTGAGTTGAAACAGGAACTGAAAAAAATACACTTTTTTTAAAATGTGAGTGATCTGACATGCCAAAGCTGTTAAAAATCACTCTGTATTGCAAAACAAAATTAAACATTCTCCTTATGAAGCAATACCAAAGAGTTTTACTAAAGCTTACAGCTCAGCCTGCTCCATACAGAAATATGTATCTACAGAACTATCAATACTTTCAAGGACAGCTCAGGCTTTTCTCATCAATTACAGTTACGTAAGAGCAAGCCAATTCCAGAGAATGAACCTGGTGCTCCAGTTTGAATTTAGAACATGGGAGAGAAGCAGAGTGATTGTTTACTGCTGTGCTTGTCCATCAACCATCCTCCTTGTTGGAATCACTCCTCAGCTGCCATTCTCCAGCAGGCAAAATGCACTGCCTTTCCTCACCCTTTCTGCAAGCCCTCCCTTGAACACTAAAGCATGACATATTTAAACTACCAAAGCATTGTGAAGTTTGGTTAATTCGTAACAACTAAAATACAGAACTTCTTAGGGTAAAATGATCAAAACATCCTATGTTTACAAATAGAAAAAAAAAATTAAAATAAATCAAAGGCATAAGGGCATCTTTTGAATTAAGTAATTTCCTGTTTTCACAAAAAATTGTGTACGATTTATTTTACTTTGTGCAAAAAAACCTGTTTGGCAACTTGATTCTAAACGTCTGTTTTCTTGATACCGATGTCATTACTCAAATTGGGACAGGACATGCCACAATTGCTCACACCAAGGAGGTAATTGTGTTGCTCTGGAAACAATAAAAAATATGCAATGTAAGGGTCAGAGAAGGAGAAATGCCAGCATCCAGCACCAGTCCCTACAGCTGAAAAAATGTCACTGTAATATTTTTGCTTTTGGAACAAGCTTTGTCTCCAACTATTTCCCCCTGACATCTGGTTATTCCATCCTGTGAAGTGTTCCCAGGAGAATCAGCAATTTTGCCAAATATAAAGTACTTTTCAAGCATTTCTTTTCAGCAAAACTCAACTTACGTGTCCAAAGCTCTGCTAACCTGACCACATATATGGCCATGTGGTTATGTGCCCACCCCAGCTGGCACCACTGTAGATGCACCATCCATCACCGTGTCTATCCCACAATCCTGGAGAAGAACTAACGGTCAAAGTCTTTTGCCCTCAAGAAGAAACCTTAAGTACATGTGCCCCTACTCCCCCAGCCCTCCCACCCCACCCCACCTCCTTGCAGCTGAGGGAGGGACACTGCTCTTTTACTGTAGAAGCTACCAGGAAATCCTTTGTTTCATTCTTTTCTTTTGCAGGAATGAAGTAGGATAAGAGGATACAAACCCCTGTTCTTTCACTGGATGAGTCATTCTGAATGAATCATCTTATCCCCTTCTGTGTTACCATTTCTCTACCTGCAAAATGAGTACTTTGTAAATTGCTAAGAGCTCTGGTCATAAAAAACAAAATAAAAAACCCCATGTAAACTAAAATTAGTATTACTGTGAGTATTATTAAGAGCAGTAGAATATCTGAAACACTGTTTTTTAAGAAACTATCAAAAGTGGATTTGGGTGAGAAAAAGAGAAATTTGTAAATATTGTAGGTTTTCCTCATAGGAAAGGAAGGAATGTGAAGGAACAGGAAGAATATAAAAAAAGAAAGGCTTGTTTATTCACTTGTTTTAGTACGTTTACCTTTCAAGACGCTCTCTTCATTAAAAATGGAGTGGAAGAAGACATTAGGCTTGGTATTTCTGTAATATTTGGAAGTAAATTGAGGTAGTAATGGAAAAAACCCAAAAAAACAAAACAAAACAAAACAAAAAAACAAAACAAAAAAACCCCCACAAAACAAAAACAACAAAAAAAAAAAGGAAGAAGAAAAAAAACCAGATAAAACTTCACCAAAAATTTATTATTATAAAAAAGAGGCTTAGAAAAGAAAAAAAAAAAATCTTTTTCATTTAAGGCAAGAAGTTGGTCAGATTTTTTTTTTTTAAATGTGGCTTTTATTTTTCAGTCCAGTCTAAGATGTACTTCTATGAGACACAGAAAATTATTACGAATTCTCCTTTTAGGCAGAATGAGATTTTCATTTTCTTCCAGAACAAAAACAAAGGACTGTAGATTACAAAAAAAAAAAAGAGTTAAACAAGAGTAATTATTTCAGCATATGAAACATTAAGGTCTACAAAAGAAAAACCTGATGGTGGCCAAATGGCTTGGCATACCCTACTATACAGCCCTGTCAGAACAGCACATGGGCAAGCATCTCCTCTTGGTAATCTGGTAGCAGTGCCTTAAGAAAGCCTCAACAGTATATATTTTCCTTTACTATTCTTTTTTTTTACCCCCTCCAGCCATGGCTCTTTGCCAACAGATGAGAACCTGCCCATCCATGAGAAAGACAATTAAGCAGGAATGTGTAATATTTTCTGCTCTGAAATTTTTCTTTGACTGAAAAGTTAAGGTAATGAAGACAAAAACTCATTTACATCTGACCTCTTTAATGCATGAATGGAATAGTATAAGTGAAATACTGATCCAGTTTTCACTAATAAACTTAAGTGTCAATATGTCAGTGCAGCTTGGAAACATTATGCATAAATATGCACACTATTCATGGATTTGTATAATTTCAGAGATTTCTACAAGGTGCTTGAGATTTGAAGTGTTTGATTAAAATAAAACAAAATCCTCAAGGAGTATTTAAATTAGAGAAGAAAGGAGAGGAAATCTCTGCTTTTACTTCAAATATTGAAGTTCATACAATTCCTTAACACCTGAGAAAGTGAAATAAACCATAATAGGAATATCTGTACATTTTAAATCTTCATGAAATATCATGTTACACAATAATGTTTGTGATTGTTTCTATGTTCCATCCTTTATGGAAAGTTGGACTTGATTTTTCCAAGCAGCTGCAATAAAGAATATTGCACAAGAGATGACTCTGCAAGGCTAAATTTCAGGAAATGGGGCCTTTTATTTTCCTTCAACGAATACAATGTCTGAGGTTAATTTGATATAAAAACCCATAGAAGGTAACTAAGAAAGCAAATGCTGGTCCTGAGCTGCACCTAGGTAGTACAGCAATGTTAAAGAGATTCAGAAGGTTGCTCTCAAAATTGCTGTTCACCAGGATTATCATAATAAAATCCGTAACATAATAGAGAATATTCACACACTTGGAGAGGTAGAGCAGCAGGCAAAGGTGGAATGGACTGGATACGTGTGTGGAGAAGGGGAAAAAAATACAACAAAAGATCCTTATCCTGCCAACTCATCCTTTTTTGCACATAAATATCTCTAGCAAACAAAATTCTATTTACCAACACTTTTCACAAAAGATGGAAGAAAGGGATGTGCTGAAAGGGATATGCTGATGAGCAAAAATACATTCCAAGAGCTGTAGCACTTAGATTTCTTTCTCCAGTTAAAACAACTGCAGTGGATTTTTAATTCACATTATAATTTAATATTATTGTATTTCAATAGTTTCTTACAAGGAGTTATGGAAGTACCTGGAAAGTTACTGGAATGCAACTTTTTCTTCATTTTGTTATCCTTGATTTCTAATTGCCAATGAGTATTTAAATTAAAATAAACTCTTATTTTGAAGCAAACCAGCCTCTGAAACAAAAAAAAGGGTGAAGGTAGAGAGAGCAGCTGATCTGTCTTAATAGTAAAAGAGTTACAGTGTTTTGCTTTCAATTAGTAGGAATTATATAGGACTATTAGTACCAATAACCAGTAAGAAAATAACTACTGGTTAGAAAATCAGTTTTAGGTGATTAAGCAAAATGTTCTGAAGAGCTACTAGAACTGAAATATGCATGTATGCCACCCATTTAAAACCATGTAATGATACTGATAACAAATACAGTTAAATATTTTACCGTTAAAATAAATGGGATAAAGTTGCAAGTGTACAGTATCAGTAACAAAGTCATAAGGTCATTTTACTGACACAGGGGATGCATTTCTGAGGTGGAAAAGCTGTTTGGACAAGATGAAAAAATCTGGCTTTACAAAATGTCATTTCCTAGTTATTAATTTCTATCCTTTTTCAAGAATGGGAATTCCAAGAAGAAAACTACATTGTTTCACAGCTGGGAACACCCTGCTTGTCAAAAATGCAAATGTAATTACTATCTATGAATGAAAGACAAATGATGGCACTGCTGATAAATATGAATAAGGCCTTCATAGAAACACAGACCTCTAGAGCTGAAAGTCAAATTCATTTGTAATGGCTCTCTGTGTGTGCGCATAACAGGAAGCACATCAGCTATGAGCTGGCTGGTACCAAGAAGAATGTAGTCGTAAGAAAAAAAATCCATTTAACAGGCAACAGTGGCATCTGAGTTGCCACAAATGCTAAGACATTATGAAGGCTGCAGCCACCACTAGAGTTTCACAGAAAGGTTCCCAACATTTTTCCAACACAAATCTCTACCCTTAAAGAATGGAAAACGTATGACAATGATTAAGTCACTAATCATAGTATTACCAAGCATAAAAACAGTGCCTGCACCAATATTGACTGATTCACTTTTTATGTTTTCTCAAATGTCCTGGACCCTACAAGGTATTGAACTTTAACAGTCATTTTGGTCATACTGAAATCTAGACAAGTGTGGATCCTTCCTTAATAGTATGGAATTCAGACCAGATGGCACTGAGGTGACTATCACGGGACAAGAGGGACATTAAAACGAAGACCAAACCAGCCATTGACTTGGCAAGTGTATCCAAGAGAATAAATAACAAAAATAAACTTCCACAGACTAGGCTGGAAAAGGCATAGCTTCAATATCACTGAGCCAGCCAGCACCATTTTCAGGCTCATTAAAAGAAGGGCATCTGAACAGTTTGCTTAAGAACTGACACAGAATAGGTTGAACTTTTAAAAATCAATTAACTACACAACTGTAGCGCCTAACACTGATCATTAGCAAGGTTTGAACCCATTGCCTCTGATCCATGTGTTCTCTTACCATGCCACCCAAAACTATTCTAACTTTTGAAAGATTCCTTATGCTATGTATATTTCCACTTGAATGCTGTCATTTTTTTCCTCTGTGTCTATTAGTCCTTGATTCTTGTCAGATTTCCTCTGTATGTGAGTACAAATGAAAAATTAATATCACAGGGATTTCCAGTGATAGCAGGTAACAGCCTGGTAAACAGCTCTACTGTCCTCGGGTTCTAGATCACTGATTTCTTTCTCTTGTGAAGCTTATCAGTATGATGGGAACTGCAAGCAACTTCAGGCAGACAAAAGTATCAAATCAGAACTTAAACATAATAAAGAGGGGGAGAAGAATTGCAGAACTGCTTAGGTCGGAAAAGACCTTCAAGATCATTGTGTTCTTACATACAAACAAGTCAGGTAACAAACTAGTCAGCTCTTTGGACACTGACTGTCTTCCAGAGCTAGTAGAGTTGTTACCGAAATGGGCAATGAGCAGCAATACTGAAACTTTGTGTTCTGGGATAATTACGGTGCAGGTTTTGTTGTAGTATGAGCTGCTGAGAAGGGAAATATATCACAAATTTTAAGTCTGTTTCTAAAGCATGAGAAGACAACAGAAAAATACAAAAGGTGATGTAAAAGTATATCTACAGTACTGAATACTCTGTGGATGAAACAGCCAAAATGCCCACTATGCATGACCTAAACCAGAGCAGTAGGAGTGACTTAAGCAGAATGTTTTTTCCCTTGTCACAGAAAAGGCACACATCTGCTATTTCATCACCTGATTCATATAGACGTTTATACCATGGAAAAAAGACAGAAAAGAAGTCCAGGAAACATTGTCTTCCTGTCTGGAGAGAAACAAATCACAATAGTTCCTGACATACACACAATTCCTTTTTCAACCCTGTTTTATACAGAGAAAACAATCAGAACTGGTTTGTCTTTTTCAGAATGTCTGAAAAAATACATTGTCAAACAGTGGTAATAAATAATAAGAAATTTGGGAAAAAAAAGGAACAAGAGCTAGAATATGAGCCAGGAAGGAAAAGCTTTCCAAATTCAATTGTCCACTGCTGTAAATAAGCATTTGCTTAATTTATGGTACAGAGTTTCTTACATTTAAACAAACAGAAGACTTGTTTCGAAGCAAACAAGATGCCAGCAATGGCCTAAGTAGAGTCTATTTGGAACAGCAGCCTATATTGCACAAATTGTTCAACATCCAGGTGGTTGAATGATTGGCAGGAGATAATAAGAATAGTAGGAAATTAAATTATTATTGAATTATAGTATATTTCAACTTCAGAATTTGGTACTGTTTTAAGACTAAGGTGATGTACAATTGAAGGAGACAGGAAGAAAATCTGAAACTCATTTAGAAGCATTAGCAGCATAACACTAACGTCCCTTTCAGACCAGCTGCCTAGCTACAAACTGCTTTCAAGCTGTACTTTACAGAAGCATGCCCAAGTGGAGCAGCCCTTTGTACATTTTTAATTGCTTTCACATCACTGAACATGCTTAGAAGAAAACCTGCATTACAATGGAAGTGGGTGGAAAAGAAGACTTGGTTCTCTAGCATCAGCAAGGGATCCCTTCAGGGCCTTAGTTCCATTTCCAGTCTGAAAGAACGTATGGTGATTTTTTTCCCTTTCCTCTACTGACCTTCTTAGGGTAACTCTGTGTGTGATTCTTTTTGGTAGCCAAAAAAGTATACAAGAACAGCAACAAGGGACTAATATGGCCTCTACTACTGAAAAACGTCTGCTGATGAGTATAACCAGAACATGTACCAGCAGATGTAGTGACGTTACTGTTGTTCTTTTGTGACTTGACATTTTAATTTGTTGTAAATTTTCATTTGTCATAAGTGAATGTGTTCCATTTTTACCATTATTGAGTCTGTCAGAGCCAGCTTAAACAGTGGTCTTACACTCTTACTGCAAGTGCAGGCCCACTAACTTTTAAATGTTCATCTTTACTTCATCATCTTTCTGTCTACAAAATAGGGCTATACCTGTGGAAAAAGTTTTTGATGCAGTTTCAGACTTAAGAGACTAAAACTGATGCAAAACTGTACACAGGAATTGGATGAGATCTACCTAGCATTTGTGAAATTGCATTTCAGTCTATTGGACATCCTTCCTCTATATTTCCTTTTTCCTATGCACGTTGCAACACCAGCAGATAAAGGCTCTATCATATCATCTTTATGCAAAGCATGAAAAGTAAATAAACACATGAATCAAGAATAAGAAGTAAATACATAAAACAAAAAGGTTTTGTTTCCTAAAAATTTGCCAACACCACTTGGCAAAACTTGAAAAAATGTTTGTTTATAGATCTCACGGGGAAGACTTACAGCACAGATTTGCAGAGAGGTCTGAATGTGAAGGCCAAACTCCACGGTAGTCCCTGGGGAGAGAGCTCAGAGGAAAGCTGAGAGCACTAGCCTGTGTTAGGATATGACTCCTGATTTTCTGAACAGACCTACACATTCTCCTCTATCACCTGTACAAGCAAGGGTGATGGGGTTTTGTCTTTAAAATGGTGAGATTTTAAAAACAAGAAACAGATCTTTTTCTCAGCTTTTAATTTTTGAAACTTTGAATTCAAACTTACAACTTTTTCAGTCATCAATAAATATTTTATTTTTAAATGTGAGATCTTAGAATTTCACATGACTATAAGGCTTGGGTTTATATAAAAACACCATAAGTATGTCCAGTGGAAAATAATAGAAGCAGATACATTTTTATGAATTAAAAAAACTTGACTGGAACAAAACTTAGGATGGGCAAAGAAAACAGTATTTACACATAGTGTTTAATTCAGGCAGACCTTAGGATGGCATGAGATGATAGCAATAAGTCTACAAACTGTTAGACAAAGGGGATTATTTATGGACATTTGGTCAGATACACCATAAGGAGGACAGGCTTTGGCACAATGTGGCTTCTCACATTAAATATAAAGAAACATAACTTGTGAGGGCTAAATTGCATTTTTAGCACACTGGACACACTTGGAAGAGATTCAAAAGAAGAAACTGCAAGTGGGCTGCATCAAAAGAACTGTGGTCAGCAGATCAAGAGAGGTGATTCTGCTCCTCTACTCTGCTCTGGTGAGACCTCACCTGGAGTATTGTGTCCAGTTCTGGAGTCCCCAGCACAAGAAGGATGTGGACATATTGGAGCGTATCCAGAGGAGGGCCACCAAAATGATCAGAGGAATGGAGCATCTCTCGTATGAAGACAGGCTGAGAGAGTTGGGGCTGTTCAGCCTGGAGGAGAGAAGGCTCTGGAGGATCTTACAGGGACCTTCCAGTACCTGAAGGGGCCCTACAGGAAGGAAGGGGAAGGTCTATTCAAAAGGGTTTGTAATGATTGGACAAGAAGTAATGGTTTTAAGCTAGGAAAGGATAGATTTAGGCTGGATATTAGAAAAAAGTTCTTTAACATGAGGGTAATAGATCACTGGAATGGGCTGCCCAGAGAGGTTGGTGGAGGGCCCAACCCTGGAGTCATTCAAGGTCAGGCTTGATGGGGCTTTGAGCAACCTGACCTAGATAGAGATGTCCCTACTTGTGTAGGGAGGTTGGACCAGATGACCTCTAGAGGTCCCCTCCAGCCTAAAATATTCTATCATTCTATAACATATACAATGCATCTGATGTAGGTACACCCACATTCACAAAAAAGACACTTGTCCAAGTTTATAGCATCACACATCTAAAGGATAAATACACTAAAAGAATTAAGTTGTTTAGAACATAACTGGATTTGTGATACAGTAATAAGGGCACCAAACAGTGCAGGAAAGATTGAATGAGGAAGAATAAAAGCTGCAATAACACAATTATGCAATTGTTCAGTTTTAGGTGTATAAATATCTATTTTGTGTCTGAATGTTTTGAAGGCAAAAACTGAAACTAAGTGGGTTTTTTTTTCAAGAAATTAAGTTAATATTATGAAAGTAACTGCTTTTCATGACATTCAAATGATGAAGGCTATTTCAAACTCAGTTGGAAAGGAAGACTTAAATGCAAATAAGGAGGATAGATAAAGGGAAAAGAAAAAAGGGAGGAATTAAAAATAAACTAGCTACAGAGTTAGACCCCAGATAATAAAGCAAATGTATAGGGGTATGACAAGAGGAAAATAGATGTTCCTTAAGTCAAGGAAACACTGCATGTAAAATGACAGCACTGCTCACAAGCTTCAAATCACTAAATACGGAAATTTTGGAGACAATAAAAATGATTATGAATATAAAGCTCTAAGAAGGAAAATGATCCTATGTAACTGATCTCATGTAGGGGACACTTCAAGGAAGCAGCAATCAAGAAGATTCTGCAGCCACTGGCTGTTTTTATTCTCCATATACCTCTTGGAAAGAATTTCCAAAACATGCTTGCTGGTCATCATCTGCCCTGAAGTTTGTGTGGGTAGATGCTGGTAGCAGCTATGAGAAGTGATGTGACATCATGTGGAATTAGTCATTGGGGTTCAGAGAAGCAGCATAGCCATGTCACTGTGGCAGAGGGCTAACTAGCCTCAGCACAGCATCATCCCACCAACTCCCAGAGCTGGCACCAGCACAGCTGCCACCAATGTGCAATTCTTTGCATGTGTTGTTTTGCACTGTACGAATGTGGCATCCATGTCCTTTCTCTGATATGTGCTGTGGGTACATGTTATAGACCTATTTGTTTTTAGAGTCTTACATAATTACACATGAGAATTTCTTCAAAATCTTGATAACTAAGCAATATAATTTCACCAAAACTGAAACTTTTCACAAAAAAAGACAACCCAACAAAAGATATTACTATTATAAGAAACTTAAGGATACATTTCAGAGTCACCAAAACTTTTTTTTTCATCAAAATAACCTCCTTTTTTTCTAGTATGACATGATTTTTATTTAAATAGTTGATTTGAGTAATAATTTTAAGTTACTAAATTGAAATAAAGCATATTGAAACTACTGGAATGAAATTTTTCAACTGATCTGCACTGAGTTTCTTTTGAGATCTTTGAAAAAAAAAAAAGACAGTTATTTGTATTTCTGAAACAATCTTCTTCCTTTTTTAACGCTTAATACTTTCACAGAAGAGAAAAAGTCTTTCTCAAATATCTATAGATAAAAGCATTTTTTACTTAGTGCTTGAGGTTTTGAGTGTATTAGTGCTAAATAGCACCATCAGGTGCTGTTAGAAAACTAGCAAATTAAATGGAGAAGAAGGAAATTTAAGTCAAGTTCCTCTTTGTACTTCTTGAATCCTTAAAACTGAGGTCAGATGAGCAAAACCTGTTTTTGTTGTTTAGATTCTAAAGCTGTGCACTGTTCTGTCTTTTTATACCTAACAGGTTTGGAAGTGTTTCATGATTTTTGATGAAAGAAAAATATTTAAAAGATCATATTACGTCACACTATGGTCATGTCATGCACCTTTTAAAATCATACTTGCGCACATCTTCACAGTTATCACCAATGCCAACAAATAAAGGAGTACAGAAATCTACTTATGTTTTGTAGTGTGACTTAAGAAACATGCTCTAATGCATATTAGTCTGAATTAAAACACATTGCAGCTGAAATCTGATGGGGATCACAATAATGACGATGAGTCATTTGTGCTGCCATTAGAATGATGACATCATTGCTTAGTGACTTCATGGGTATGAATTGATCACACTTGGAGCACAAGCTTCTTTTGATGTTACATTCAGCCCAAGTAGTTGGCTTATTCTTGCTGCTGCGTTATGAAGCATTATATGATGTACTGGACTACCCTTGTTTCATATGAATACTCTTCCTTATATTATAAAATAATGCTACAACTACTAAATATTAAAGTATGTCTTCAGAACAAGGTAAGTTAGCTGCACTAGAGAGAACTGATCTAGTTAAACATGCACACTGCAGGTGCCCATATACAAGTTAGATTCCATTTATATGTATTATTTCTATTGAGTGGAACATTTGTTGATAAAATTAGTGATATCAAGACCATATCTCCTCCTGAGGCAGCCATCTGAAATATGCAATGAAAGTCACACCCCGGAAGCAAGTATTTCTCTACCCTGAGAGTGTGAGGTTACTAGTTGACGTATGGCAGTCATCTATCTCTAGGTGAGCTGAATCCTGTCCTTTATGCTTTACACTGTAACTGTACTTTTCAGGAAATTATACTGGAAGAAAGATGCCCCTCATCTTGAAAAAATATGCAACCAACTAGTTCATCCATGGTGTAATGGAAGGAAATAGAAGGGAGAGGACTTCTATCAAGGCCTCTCAACACTGAACCAGATTTGGACTACCTCCTATCCAGCTGAACTAACTGTAGATGGGCTTTTGGTCATTCTGTCTGAGCTGTCAAGTGAGCTCCCCACAGAGCCTGATGCCCTTTCCCTTATGTTATGCTAG
Organism: Brachypteracias leptosomus; assembly: GCA_013401335.1. Classification (NCBI taxonomy): domain Eukaryota; kingdom Metazoa; phylum Chordata; class Aves; order Coraciiformes; family Brachypteraciidae; genus Brachypteracias; species Brachypteracias leptosomus. Next base: position 20,781 of record VYZX01002467.1, on the reverse strand, counting down.
GGATAGACACTGAAGTGTCTCATCCCTAGAATGGAGCTTTGTCCACGACCTAATAATCCAGAGATGTGCACAGGGAGAAAGTGTGGGAACAATCTGTGCCATAAAACCAAGATTGTATCTTCAGGAAAATTGAGAGTGGATTGCTCATACACTAAAGTGTGTGGCAAAAAACTACATTGTGTGCTTGCACGCAGTGGAGAAAGAATATTATGTATGTGTTGTGGTTTAACTTCAGCCAGCAGCTAAACACCATGCAGCTACTCACTTCTCCCTCCTTACAGTGGGATGGAGACAAAAGTGAAAAAAAAAACCTATCCAACAACAACTCATGAGTTAAGAACAGTTTAATAACCAAAATTAAAAAAAAAAAACAAAAAAAACCCCCTATCATAATAATAGCTGTAATAAAAATTAATGTAACAGAAAGAAATAAAATCTAGAAAAGACAAGTGATGAATAATGCAACTGTTCACCACCCACTGTCTGATGCCCAAGCAGCAACTGGCCACCCTCTCATTCATATATGGAGCCTGACAGTCTATGGTAGGGAATATCCCTTTGGCTAGATCAGGGCAGCTGCATGCTCCCTCCCAGCTCCTTGTGCACCTGCACACCACCAAAACATGGGAAGCTGAAAGATCCTACATTCCTTAGCAACTGAAAACATCAGTATATTATCAGCATTCTTCTCATGCTGAATCCAAAACACAGCACTATTCTAGCTACTAAGAAGTGAGCTACTCAGAAGAAAAAAAAATTAGTTCTATCCCAGCCAAAACAAGAACTGTATATTTTCCTGGATGTAGCTTGCAAGAGAACGTCTCTGAGGAAGTGCCCTTTCTTTACTGGAGTCAAACTGTCCCATTTCACCTGTTTGGCACAGTTTGCAGTATTTTTCTTTGCTTAAAAAAAATATTTCAAGTGAGCTGTTCTTATTAAATTCATGTTAAAGTAATTTGATTTCATGTTGGCAAGTCTAATACTGCTGGTCTAAAAAATGCAGAGATGAGATAATCTCAAAAGATTGTATTGTCAAGAAAAAATAGTAAAAATTCTCTAAAATCACTGACTCACCTTGAAATGGCAGTCAAAAAACCTAACAGTATACAGGGCATCATCAACAAAAGTACTGAGAAAAAAAGCAGGCTTGATTTTACCACCGTACAAAGACCTTAGTGTGTTCATGTCCTGAGTAATGCCTGTCCATCTGCTTTCTGTATTTCAAGGGCACAATGGGTTTTGAGGATATACAATGAATAGTAGCTAAAATCACCAAGGGATGGGCCAGCAGCATTTTTAGAAAAACATGAGAAGGCTACAATTCTGTTTCTACAGGAAAAGAACGAGGAGTTTATGACCAAGGTTTACAAAATAATGAAGTTTGTGGATAAAGTGAATGCACAATCTTTCCCCAAATGTCACAATGACAGAACTAAGGGACATTTGTTGAAACCAGTAGGACACCACTTTAAAGCACAGTAAAGAAAGTGCTTTCCTACATAGTCAGAAAGGTTGTCATAAGGCTGGAGGGGAAGACAGTGTCAGCAAATTCAAAACAGTGATTAGACAAATACATGGGCAACAGATCCTTAGATGAACTCTAAAGGGAACATGCAAGGGTGAACCCTCTAACATCCTTAATATAACACTAGTAGATGCTGGGCAATATGATGGGAATGGACTGTAGAAATCAGACAGGCTTTCATGTTCTCCTGCTGCTGCAGGTGAAGACAGAATACTAGGTCAGGTAGATCATTGGTCAGTAGGACATGTCTTGCTCTTATTGTTAGAAAATAGAATACTTGATCAACTCAAGCTCTGCCCTTAATTTACTAGAGAAAACACCATTTGTTTCCATTTCATTTTGTAAAAATAACACAGTATAACATATATAATAACTCTGGAAAATAGCGTAATGGAGACTATGCAGGCTCCCTCATTAGCACCGACACTGGTAGAATAAGTGAAGGCACATATACCACTTTGAATTTCTATGGTTGTTATGATTTGAGGCCCACAGTGCTTATGAAAGTCTATTTTCGTAAATGAAGTCACCTACAAGTGACACCAAAGTCAGATTTCATGCAGGAAAGGTCATCTCTAGCTTGCAGGCTTTGTTCAGTATTCAGAATTCCCCCAGTTCTGCATATGATACTTGGTACTTCAACACCCTCATGAGTCTGAGCTTGCATTGAACTTTCCAGGTGGACTGTACTCACTATCCTCAGCTACTAAAGGTGTAACTGGAAATTGTGAGGTCCCAAACCTCTTCTGTTCAAGAGTAGTTTCACAAACTATGGCAACAGGGGGAAGGTAATACTGGCAACAATGACAACAGGCACCTGCCTCTCACAACTAATCATAATACCTGAGAGGAAAACAGATCCATCCAGTACATGAATAGAAAACCTTAACTATTCCACAGCCAAGTGATATTAATGCTGTTAATATAATTCACAGTTACATTTACATACTGTTCTCTGTCCTGCAGACAAAGTCTCCTTCAACGAATACTCTGGTTTTGCTCTTGATCTTCCCAGCACTGGGATTCCCAGTCTGAAAGTCAGCAGTTACTTCAAATATAGGTCTGATGCAGATAACCTAGAGGTATACAACTCATTCAACAGCATTTATTATATGCATTCATCATCTTTTTACTTGCAGTAGGCTTGCTAGCACCAAGCAATTAACCAAGGAACTGAACTGTTTTGGGATGGCCAGTCCCTGGGTGGTGTGATGTAGTCACAGCTTCCTCCTGCAGACATGGGAAACAAAAGACTGTGTCATGCTCATGGCAGAGTTCTGCTTTGTTGGCACCTTAATTCAGGATGCCATTGCAGCTACCTCAGCCCAGCACAGCTGGATCTCACCTCATTCTACTGTCCTAGCTGTCCCAAAAATAACACAGTGCACTGAAGGCAGGCCACAAACATTTTCCTGTCTACATTCAATAAAACTTTTATTTGGCATCCCTATTGTGATCTACACATTAAGGGTACGGTTATGAAAAGTTCATCCAATAGATGGGGTTTGTTTCACTTATCTATAAATATGCTACAGACTGTGAAAGTCATGCCTTCAACGTCCTAATTTCTAATCTAGTAAACTTCATGATATCACAGACAAGCAATATCACCTACTTCTGGAGTTTAAAAACAGATGCATTGTGCTACAGAATAGCACAGACTGAATCATCGAGGGCCTCTGCTCTCAGGGGGCACTGGGAAGGCTGGGATGTGCCCTTTGCAGATCAGCCAACCCTAAATTCCACAAAACAGGAAAGCCCTAGTTGGTGTATATTACAAAAAATAAATAAAGACAGAGGAAGGCCAATCCATAATATAAACAGATAACTATCAACTCTAGACATACAATGCAGAAAGGACTGTAACAAAAAGCTGGCAATACTCTTAAGGCTTATTAGTTCTTTTTGCTAATTAACTGTATCGTGAAAAAATAAGGAATTTGTACAATCTCATCAGCTGCACCTTTTTCAGCCAGTATGCTGTTGTCCAACAACTCTTGCTGTTTGACTTGACATTACTTCCTCACTTATATTTCCAGAAATTTAATGCAGTTCCTCTGAAATATTATTTCTTTAAAATTTCAAACTCTTCGTTCATTACACCAAAAAAACCCAAGAAAAAACCCACAGAAATATGACATTTTTTGTGGAACACTGCTGCTTTACTGTTCAGTGGCAAACAGTCAAGAAAGTGCAGTCATATTCTCATTTAAATGCATGTACTCCTGTCTCAGACATGGTTTTACATTACAGTGAGTTTCCTTACTACTTTGCTATTTTTTCTCTGGAATAACAAGACAAATCAATATTCTTCATTGAAAAGTCTGTAGCACCATTTATCACTTCTAGACCATTCCCAGATATGTTCTCATTTAAAACCACACTTCACAATCTCATTCTGAAGTCAGGAATGAGTAGGAATGAGTGGCAGAATTGAGCAGCATTAACATAACAGGTAATAATCCTTAAATAAGTCACCTTCTTATTTTGCATAAATAACAACCATCTGCTCTTAATTCAGTTACTGTAATGTCAGGAGAAATTTTCCAAGATGAGTCAGAAAGAGGTTTGCCAACAGACCCTACTGTTATGCTAAGCAGCAGCAAGTCTTCACCAAGCTAACTTTGCAAGGGGGAGCATCAGCACAGCCTGGGTTCATTTGCATCTCCTCAAAGCCAGCTGGTGCATCTCTGCATACTACCAGCAGGTGACAACCTTCGGATGCTTTGTAATACTGATACTGAAGAGTATTATGCTTTTATCACACACCCTCAAGTTATTGCATCTTTTGGAGAGAGGGTGAGTGTGATTTCAGGAAACTGAATGCAGAGGTTTCTCTGCTTTGTCTTTAAGTCTTTTCCATTCTCATTGGTCTCCAAATACTGGAATCTGGTTTCTGTTCTTCACAGGTACTTTGTTCACAGGGGAACTGCGGTGAAAGGATATCCTGAGACCATTTCTCTCAAACCCTTGAGGGATATCCATAATTCAGTACAATCCTGTCACCCAAGTCCCTGTGCTGTGAGGACCCATAAGCCCTGCTGTGGCTTTTCTTCTCACATTCTCCCATCTCCTCCTTTCCCTTAGTCACCTCTGCTCCTCCAACACACAGTAGGATTGCTCCATTAACAGATAAAGAAAGCAGCATTATATCATGCAGCATTTCCTGTCCCCTGGCCTGAACATTCATCAGTGCTCCTGACTTTGTCATGTTACTAGTTCCTAAGCATTTCGGTGCTGTTTATTACTGTGGTGAGACTGCAACGTTGCTATTCTGCCCCAGGGAACTGCAGGGAGCAGCCCTGAGGCATGGGGACAAAGCCACAGACTCCTGAGTCTGCTGAGTTTGACGATTAAGAACACCAACCGAAGTCATGCAGGTGATTTGGAAAGTGGCCTTGCTCAGGCCAACCATGAAGGTTCCTCAGCTGGGCAGTGTGGGTGGGGTAGGCTGGCCTGAGCTTCCACCTCCCCAGAGATGGCCTCGATGTTGGGGTAGCCTGGACTCCCTCCCCTTCTCTCCTTCCTCTGCACTCCAGTTTCCCTCTAGTCTCTAGCTGTCTTCGCTCCATGCTGCCAGAGAACAGCATGTACCTTGTCTAGTCAGCCTCCAAGGATCTCCCTGAGAGCCACCTCCAAGCTCAGGTAGTGTTTCCAAATGCTAGGCTAACAGAGGACTCCCAATTCACAAGTAGCAGAACAGGTTTTCTCACCTACCAGATCAATGTTATAAATAAAGGCATCAGCAACAAAAGGGTGGCAGGCTGGTATTTTAGACAGAAGACTTAGTGGTCAAATAAGCCTGCGTGTATCAGCTATAAGGATTTTTTTTCTTTGAAATGATTTATTTTTTTCCTTCATTAATCAGTGAAAGCAGTCAAAAAAGAAATAATTGAAAGGTGGGAGAATTAATCACAAAGATACTGATTTATTTGCACAGCTGTACGTAATAATTAAGGTATGTGTTTAAGCTCACTACCCTGGAGATACCCTGCAGAGTGCAACACTTCAGCAATATATAGTTCACTGACATGTTATTACTTTTTTTACATTTTAATAAGGGTATAGAGCCACTACTTACTGCAGTTATATCAGCAAAATTCCTCCATAGCAATTTCTGAGAACAATTCTTTAGCTTTAGTAGTATAGTTATTTCATTTTCTTTCACTACAAAATGGTTTTAGTACAGTCTAACTGGAAAAAATTACTTCTTTAATGGTAGTACTGACATGGCTTTAACTCAGAAACAAGACTATTTGAGACATTACGTTTTTAATAGGCTACTGTTCAGTTAACTTGACCTATTTCCTCACAAAATAATTTAGTTACTAGTCTATCCCACAGTAACACATCAGCCTTTTACTTCTAAACAAAGGCTATATTTTTAAATACCTCATTTTATATCAATTAAATATAGCCCTGAACATTTAATATATTATGTGTTTACTAAAATAATGGTCGTTTTATTAAAGAGGAAAAAAAAGTGTGAGACATTAAAGGAGAAAGGGGACTTTGCATACCTAATAGAAACCAATCCTGTCAGTGCTTATTAAGCTACACAAAAAGTTCTCACAAGAATAATTAATCGAAAGACAGAACTTTGCTGGTTGCTAAGTGAAAAAATCTGCAAGAAAACCATGCACACAGATCACTATTACAGGCTGCTTCTGCTCTGAGCCTCTGAGAGGAGGGGAAATGCATGAAGCATAACACAGCACAGTCTCACACATTCCACTGTAGTGTCTGTCTCCTCTTAGGACATTTACCTCTACCAGTCAGTCTATTTATGCAGCAAAACTACATGTAAGTATCCCAAAATAGCCCATGCAAACTACAGCTTCATTTTACCATCCAGCCTCCAGAACTGCAATATATTATAACTTTCTTCCTGAAATAAATCTACTGAAGATTTTTAGAAGGTAAATGCAAGAACTGAATCTGACTGCTGAATGGGAAAAATCTATGTTACACACAGTTTTGTACAAGATAAAGCTAAATAATTTTGTTTCTTACTATTAATTGTGAAAGTCAGCAGCTGAACATCTTCAACAACCATGAAAACTCTATCCAGTCAAAATTAAAGCCTGTGACTTTCTTGGGACATGTCTGTGTGTCATATAGGCAGGGAAGCTTGAAAGAAATAAACCAAACATATTACCACATAGCGTCGGCAGTCCTTAAGGAGCTGGTAGATCGGGATCTGGGCTTCATAACAATGCTCATTTTGAAAAACTCCTTCAGTAGTTATAGCAGTCAAACATCAGTTGTCCTTACAAAGCTTGTTCTCAGAGTACTCCATTTCAAAGTATTTTTTTAAATCCTTTGCTTTTTAAAGCCCTTGAAATCCGTCTGCTGTAATAATCCAGGCTGTTGAGGAAGGATTCTAACAAGCTGCAACTCCTTCCTTTTTCATGATGAATTTACTCTAGCACTGTGCTGTTCGGAAATGACAGTGCTTTTCTCTTCTGTCTTGTATTGCCCTGGGAGGAACTAGTCTATTTTGAATCTATTCTCCCTGCAGGTCACATGGGAATGAAGGCAGCTGAAAAGAGCCTCTATCTCTTTCTTGCATTTTGATAACAACAGGTTTAAAGGTCAATCACATTAANAAATAGAAAAAAAAAAAAAAAAAAAAAAAAAGGAACAAAACAATAGTAATGGATAATAAATGAAAGGAAAAGATTAATGTAAGTTATAGTAACATTACTGATTTTGCAGGGAATTTTCACTTAGAGACGTGCTAGATAAATTAGTCTCTGTGGAGTAAAGAACAAAGATTTTTCTTTTCAAGTTAACTAAAAGCCTAAATTAACTAAATGCTATTCTTCCTTTTCTTTTTCTCCAAACCCTTGCCTAGATACTGTGAATAAGTACTATTATCTACCTTACAAAACAGAAAGTATTCCTTATCTGAAAGACATTCAAAACATTGTGGGGAAGTTAAGTAAAAGTAAAATTCCATGTTGACTGTTAAAGTCAAACACAGATACAGACAGCTATTGTTATAAATCACTTAAGGACAAAATACCTCAGTTAAAGAACTCTAACATGACGTCCTCCCTACTGTAGTGCATAAAGAGATCTTTTCCTGTTACAATAAATACGTTAATAGTTTATGCATTACAAGCAAACATGCATTTATATTTTCTAGCCAAAAACTTATCACAAAAGCTTAGAGAGCTAATTCCTTTTAGGAAATACTAGAGTAAGCACATTGGATGATTACAGCATTAGAAGAGGAAAAAAATGCAGATAACTGGATAGTGAATATGCCATTTAAATTATACATTTTGAATTTGCTCTGAACTGTGTCAGAACTATTTTTAAACTGAAAGAGCAAAGTTACTGCACAACAAGTGCTTACATGCATAATAGCCATTCGTTTGTGTAGTCTTTGCAAGTGGTGTAGTATTTTACTTTTGATGGTAGTGCAGCTAGGTTAATAATGAAAGCAACCACTAAAAGTTATATTTGTAACATTCATATAGACTTGGCAAATAGAAGGAAACATGATAAACACGCAATGCATTAAAGTATCACAGAATTCACCCAATAGGAAAATGTGTAAAGCTCTCTAGAACCTTTGTGCTTTATTTTGTAACAGTACAATAAAATGCATTACCAACAACACTGTTTATCCACAGAAAAGATCCTAACTGTCCTGGAAGCTTCTACCAGTCATCTGCATACAAAGTGCTCCATAACAGCTGAAGGAATGTTAACAGGGTTTCTGGCTAAGCATTCCCTTCTTCAGGTTTACTGGTACCTATCTTTCTAGTATCACCTAGTGGTTAACAAAGGACTTTTTGTAAGAGTCCTGTGGAATCATACAAGTTAACCTCAAAGAGTGGAAAAAGCATCTGTGGTAAATTTAGCTCAAAGGGTCATACAGTCGTGGGACCTCTAGTAACAGTTGGGTTTTTCACTGTGCAGGTCACACGTCTATAGATGTGGACGCAAATCAGGCACCATGCTGTGAAACTTTTTTATTCCTTAAACAGATGGAATAGGTCATGAAGAAAATGAAAAATCATATGAAATAGAAGAGCTGGGCTATTACAGAATAGCTGGCCATTTTAAAGCTTTTTTTTTTTAAGTTTTCCTGATTATTTAATACTGATAAATGTCAAGATTATTCCCGTATCAGTGAAGGAATACAAAATGAAAGAAAATAAACTTTTTGACTAAGAGATTTCACAATACCATACTGGAATGGAATATTCAAGGACTACTTCTGCAATGCCAGATACCTCAGGATAGTTTGTTCTCAAACAATCTCAGTCAAGATGCTGCCACTTACTTACAGTTAATAGAAACATAACTAGAAACATACTGTAGTGTATTTATATACTAAATATTACTATACATTATCAGTACACTGTAGTTACAGGTACCTATTTAATTAAGGCAGTGTTTTTCAATGCAGATTCAGAAAAAAAGGTCTGATGGAGATGCAGATGACCAATGGAGATAAACATTAACACCTATTGCTAACATACTTTCAGCCTCTTTCATCAGACTCTTAGAAATAAACCCCTGCCCTCCAAGTGCCTGGCAACTTCAGAACAGATGTTGTTATGAAATATATATCAATTAGCAACAAGAAGACTGCCATACTGCAACCATGATCACAGACACGGAATTGTTTAAGTTAGAAAAGACCTTTAAAATCTAGTACAACCATTACCCTAACACTGCCAACTCAACCACTAAACCATGTCCCTAAGCTCTGTATCTACACATTTTTTAAATACCTCCAGGGTGGTGATTCAATCACTTCCCTGAACAACTTTACAACCCTTTCAGTGAAGGAATTTTTCCTAATATCCAAACTAAACCTCCCCTGGCACAGCTTGAGGCCATTTCCTCTTGTCCTGTCGCTTGTTAGCTGGGAAAAAAGACCAACATGCACCCGGCTCCAACCTTTTTTCAGGTAGTTGTAGGGAGTAATAAGGTCTCCCCTAAGCCTCCTTTTACCCAGGCTAAATAATCCTAGTTCCTTCAGCCACTTCTCATAAGACTTGTGGTCTTGACTCTTCATCAGCTTCATTGCTCCTCTTTGGACACACTCCAGCACCTCAATGTCCTTCCTGTAGTGAGTGGCCCAAACCTGAACACAGTGAGGTGCAGCCTCACCAGTGCCTAGTGCAAGGGCATGATCCCTACTCCTGCTGGCAGGAGTACTCCTGTATTTCTGATACAACCTGGGATGCTGTTGGCCTTCTGGGCCACCTGGGCACACTGCTGTTTTATGCTCATCCAGCTGATGACCAATACCTCCAGGTCCTTTTCTGCCAGGACAGCTTTCCAGCCACTTTGCCCCAAGTGTGTAGTTTTGTATGGGGTTGTTGTGATCAAACTGCAGGACCTGGAACTTGGCCTTGTTGAACCTCATACCACTGGCCTCAACCCACTGATCCAACCTGTACAGATTTCTCTGTAGAGTCTTTCTACCCTCAGGCAAATTAACACTCCTGCCCAGCACGGTGGTCTCTGCAAACTTACTGAGGGTGCCATTGATCATCTCATCCAGATCACTGACAAAGATAGTAAACAAGACTGGTCCCAATACTATACCCTGGAGAACATCACTCGTGGCCAGCTGCCAACTGGATTTAACTCCATTTACCACCACCCTCTGGGCCCGGCCAGCAACCTAGTTTTTTTATCCAGTGAAGCACATGCCCATTCAAGCCTTAAGCAGCCAGGAGAATGCTGTGGTAAACAGTGTCAAAGGTTTTACTAAAGTCTAGGTAGACAACATCCACAGTCTTTCCCTCATCCACTAAGGGGTCACTTTGCCATAGAAGGAATTCTGGTTTGTCAAGCAGGACCTCCTTTTCATAAACCCATGCTGACTGGGCCTGATCACCTGGTTGTCCTGTACGTGCTGCATGATGACACTCAAGATAATTTGCTCTATAACCTTACTCAGCGCCAAGACCAGACAGACAGGTCTGTGCTTCCTNTTTCTGCCAGGACAGCTTTCCAGCCACTTTGCCCCAAGTGTGTAGTTTTGTATGGGGTTGTTGTGATCAAACTGCAGGACCTGGAACTTGGCCTTGTTGAACCTCATACCACTGGCCTCAACCCACTGATCCAACCTGTACAGATTTCTCTGTAGAGTCTTTCTACCCTCAGGCAAATTAACACTCCTGCCCAGCACGGTGGNAACTGGGACCTTCTCAGTTAGTCAGGACTGCTGATAAAATGATGAAAAGTGGCTTCATGAGCACTTCTGCCAGCTCCTTCAGTAACCTTGGGGGATCCCATTCAGTCCCATAGACATATATGTATCTAGGTGTTGTAGCAGGTTGCTCNATTTACCACCACCCTCTGGGCCCGGCCAGCAACCTAGTTTTTTTATCCAGTGAAGCACATGCCCATTCAAGCCTTAAGCAGCCAGGAGAATGCTGTGGTAAACAGTGTCAAAGGTTTTACTAAAGTCTAGGTAGACAACATCCACAGTCTTTCCCTCATCCACTAAGGGGTCACTTTGCCATAGAAGGAATTCTGGTTTGTCAAGCAGGACCTCNCCAATAAATGATGGAGATTCTCCTCAGCCCTTCTAATGTATTTACAGAAGCGCTTTTAGTGTCTTTTGTGGCAGTAGCCAGATTAAGTTCTAACTGGTCTTTGGCCCTTCTAATTTTCTCCCTGTACAACCTTACGACATTCTTGTAGGCCTCCTAAGTGGCCTGCCCCTTCTTCCAAAGCGTATAAACTCTCCTTTTTCTATCGAGTTCCAGCCAAATCTCTCTGTTCAGCCAAGCCAATCTTCTTTCACATCAGTTAATCTTTTGGCACGTGGGGATGGCCTGCTTCTGAGCATTTAAGAGTTCCTTCCTGAAGAATTTCCATCCCTCCTGGACTCCTTTGCCCTTCAGGACTGTTTCTGAAGGGACTCTGACAACTAGTCTTCTAAACAGGTCAAAGTCTGCCCTCTGGAAGTCCAAGGTAGCAGTTCTACTGAGCCCCCCTCCTTACTTCCCTGAGAATCAAAAACTATCATTTTGTTATTGCTGCACCCAAGATGGCCTCCAACCATCACATCTTTCCAACCACAAGTCTTTCTCTGTTTGCAAACAACAAGTCAAGCAGGGAGTCTTATGTAATTGGCTCATTCTCCAGCTGTGTCAGGAAGGTTTTTTTCATACACTCCAGGAACCTCCTAGACTGTTTCCTCTCCACTGTACTGCACTTCCAGCAGACATCTGGTACATTGATGTTCTCCAAGAGAATAAAGGCTAGTGACTGTGAGACTTCTCCCAGGTGCTTACAGAATATTTCTTCTGCCTCTTCATCCTGGTTAGGTGGTGTATAGTAGATTGCTACCATGATGTCTGCCTTGTTGGTCTTTCCCGATTCTTAACCATAAACACTCAACCCTATCATCACCATCATTAAGCTCTAGACAATTAGAATACTCTCTAACATACAAGGCTACCCCACTGCCTCTCATTCTTGGCCTATCCCTTCTGAAGATTTTATAGTCGTCCACTGCAGCACTCCAATTCTGCAAGTCATCCCACCGTGTTTCTGTGGTGGCAACTATGTCATAGTTTTTCTGCTGCACAATGGCTTCCAGTTCCTCCTGTTTGTCACCCATGCTGCATACTTTGGTGTAGACACACTTTAGCTGGGCTCTTGAACCTACCACCTTTTTGAGGGAAGCAGCCCCAAATCACACATGACCGTTCTCTGGTGCTTCCATGGTTTCTAGCACATCAATAACTCTTATATAAGGTTA
>VYZX01002466.1:62330-78824 GCA_013401335.1 Brachypteracias leptosomus | reverse complement strand
ACAAAACACATCCTGTTCTTACAGACCCCGATTCAGCAAAGTAACTCCTCTTTAGGAATATACTTAAAAGCTTTCCTAAATAGCAAGCATTGTTAAGAGGGGGTCAAGAGAAGCAGTTCATACCCTTACTTTAGTTATTGGTGATTGACGGTGTCTTTACAAGACAAATTCATGCTGAGGTGGGTTTTTTACAAGACTGGAAGATGAAGAAAAGCCCATGAAAATGTAAAAATGTTGTCTGAAGCAGACCGTGGTGAATTATAGGAAAAACACCCCCAGAACAACTGTGTTGTATGAAGATACGCCACAGGATAATTAACAACAGAATAATTAATTGAGAGGAATAAAATAAAACAGTTACTGAAAACATTTGTAAATTAGAATACAGTGAAGTATGTTCTAAAACTATTGAGCAGTTTGATAGAATTGACCGAGATGGTCCTGAAGAAGTTTGACAGTTTTGTGTCAAGGGTACCAATGCACAAACCAAATTCCAGTACTTAAAAAAAATTTTGTGCACACTCTCTATGCATAACCCTTGCCAAATGTGATACTATGATGTATAGATCGGTGTTTTCTTATAGCAGGAACCATTACTTTTGTCTAAAAATGTTTGTTATGCAGTGGTCCTTTGGGCTGTGCTTGCTGATTATCACATGGGCAGAACTTCCTCACAAGCAGGATTTTCTGTTTAACCATTCTAGTTTTGTTGATGGCCCTTTGTCTTTGCCCAGTTCTGGGGCTGTTCAGGCAGTAGCAGAACTCCCCTGGGTTTTGATATATAATATATAGACTTTTCATGTATTTATGTTGTTATATAATATAATAGGGAAGTGGTGGAGTTGCCATCCCTGGAGGTATTTAAAAGATGTGTAGATGTGGTACTGAGGGACATGGTTTAGTGGTGACCTGGCAGTGCTGGGTGAATGATTGGACCTGATAATCTTGAAGGTCTCTTCTAACCAGAGTGGTTCTATGATTCTATTATAAATTGTGCGTGTGTGTATGTATGTATATATATACACACACACATGTGCACATGCAGTAAAACTCTACTTGATCTATCTTTGTTGGATACCAGAACTATATATACACACATAGAGAACTTGATAGTAAAGATGCTTTTTATTTAAGTTGAAGGTTCAAGTTTAAAATTCTTTTGTTCTTTGTGACCAGCTGTGGTTAAATTAATAAAATTTCCAGCTACAGAAATTGCCCCAAGCTTGATCAGATAAGGTATATTAACTAGATAAAAATTGTCTGAGTTTGTGGCTGAAAAACCTACTCACCAACTACCACCAAACAGAGTTGTTTGGGTAATTGTTGCATTACAACAAATCTCATGATCATCATCAATCTCTCAATTAATAGGTGGTCTGAAGCCTACTTTCCCAGTAAACCTAAAGAATCCACTGCAAAGCGAGGCAGCGCCCTGATGGTTTCTAGTGACCTAGACCTTGAGATGATGGAAGTTCTTTAAAGTACTCAGGTTGTTGTCCTTTCTGTGAAGTTCACATGCTGTCAGTGCAGTCATTTTCCAACACTGCTTTAGTATAGTTGTTCATTTTAAATAAACAACTGCAATTGAAATGCAATGTGAAGTGTGGAAAAAACCCAAAGTAACATCAAGAAAAAGACATTTTAATTTCCCTGCTCTTATGAGAGAGTTTTGCTGTGGACTCTTGTGACTGTAAAATTCTCTTCCTACAGGCATCTGCAAAATTGTGGTATGTATAGACTGTTAAGAATTTTCAAAAGATACTCTGCAAAGCTTTGTACTAATTGGTGATAAGTTACGTGGCTGCTGATTGCCAAAAAGGACTTGTGTTCATTTTTGCATGGGTGATAAGAAGGAAGGATTTAATTTCCCAAGCTTCAGGTATTATACCGTGAAATGAGGCTCCTTGTCACATGATGGCTAATCCAATCATAATAGCTGGCCACTTTTGTGTACACGCCAGGGTGACCAGCTTCCCCGCAGTTCTCACCCCAGCTCACGACACCCCAGACATACGCCACATTTTCTGCATCAAAGCAGACTAGGGGTCCTCCTGAATCACCTTTGCAACTGTCTATGGAGCCATCGTAAGTACCTGAAGTGAAAGAGGAAATAAAAAGCAAAAATAAGTTCATATACAAGCTAGCAAACAACAGAATTCAGGAGGGTTTGCAGGTGCATGTCACTTCCTGATAGATGTTTGCCTAATGGCCACCAGTAAAGGAGGTCCTGAACCTTTCGGGCCTATTAATTTTAATTTCTTTTTAAGTGTGGGACCTCTCTTTATGTTTGTGGCTGGCTTAAATTTGCTTTGATGTCAGTGATACAACTCTTGTTTTATCCTGTGCAATAGAGAAGAATGCAACCATATTGCCTATTATATAATTAGAAGTAACTCATAAAAAGCAAACAAAAGCAGGAGGAGAAAAGAGATTTGTAGGCCAATTCCTATAGAAGCAAAGCTATCATACTACATGTCTGCCCTTGGTTTCCTCTTTGCCCAATAACTGATTGGCCAGTTTCATCTGTACAGAGCTGTACAGAGAGGCAGAGGCCTCAAAATTATTTTCTCTACCAGCTTTATGAAAGTAGGTGGGCAGATATAGGAGGAGAGCATATGAATCCTGGGATGGCAGGGAGAGCATTGACGATCAAGGAGATAAGTTACAGAACTTGCACAGTAGACAAACCCAGTATCTTATAGATGTCATGCTGAATTTATCACAACTTATTTGTTTTTTATATCTGGTTTTAATTTTTCTCATTAAGTAGTTTGTTTAAATATTGCCTTTACTTTTTGATTTAAAGAACAGTTGAAACTATCAGCCCTGTAAGTTCAATAATACTTATTGCTCTTTTAGTCAGGTCTTTGACAATACCTTTTGTTACTTGAGAAGCAAAAAATTTATATTCAAAATCCTTATTTTAGTATGAGTGACAGTTTCTTGGTCAGACTAATCTTAGTTTGAAAAGTTAGTAATATGGTGCAATATGGTTGTAGCAAATGTCTAAGCAGATGAATAGTCACATTCTAGTCATTGGGACTACTATTGCGCTCTGAGACAGGCATTTCCTTAAATATGTTGCTGAATCAGAATCAAATATAGTAAAGGTAGGAAATTCAGTGGGCTGTAAAGCACTTGTGTGTTTAGCAAATGTAGCTCAAATTGCTTGCTGAAATTTGCCCACATAATTGTAGAAACCTGGCATACTGTCATCTTAACTCTGTTTATAAATAGATATATAATGGTGGATGCATCTAGGCTCCAGTGGGTAGCATTTTGCTCATGGTGATACTTTGGCAATCTGTTTATTGCCTTTCCTAAGTCTAAAAGATTCCCAGCCAGTATGTCAGACCTTATAAACAGTGGGTTTGATGGTATAGAAATTATAGCAAGAAAATTGATGCTTGCCTGCACATGCCATTTTGGGGAAAAATCGTCCTGGATACAATTCAGAACAATTCTGAAATAAATTAACATTGCCCCACTTGAGGATGAATTGTTTGGTATAACCTAGAAAAGAAAACAATAAACTTTTCTAAATTAAAAATGGTAAGTACATATTAGACACTTATAATAAAGTTATATATTTGCTTATCTACAGAATGTAATCTTCAGTATTATAAACTAGATTCCTTAAACTGCCACTAACACCCCATATGAACTGCAGTACATTGGTCATATATTTCAAAATAAAGACAGAGTGGTTTAATTGCAGTGTTAAATGCAGTACTTTCCTTTTGTGACATTTTCACCCTTTTCCTTTCCTTGTCTTCCTCAACTTTTTTCTGTGTTTTCCATATCAAGGTTTTCCGACACTAGAAAACTGGTATCTTGTTTTCTATGAGATGGAGATGTGGCTCTCATCATCCTTGTTACCTTTTTTCCAATTGTACCCTGTCTTTTGGGGATGATTGAACCAGATATTGAAGATACAGGTGAATGATGCATTCACAAGGCTAAGGGAATTGTCTGTTTTCTTTGTACTTTTGCTAGTAATTCCCAGCTTTGCATTTGCTTTATGGACTGCTACAGAGTATGGGCAGGAGAAGCCTCACAATCAGTATGTGGTAGCTCCAGCACCAGGCTGTAGTCACTGTGATTCAAAACAAATGCTTCCCACATCTTTGAAAGCATGATTACATGGGGCTTCTCTGTCTCTGTGCAACCTTCTCTGGGCTAAACTCAAACATGGCTGAGAGAAAATGTGCCGTTTTTCAACTGTTGGCTGCAACTCAGGTCCTCTTGGGCAGGGGACAGAGGACAGGCTGTGACTATGGGCCACTGTGAGCTACTAACTGACGCTGGATAAATATTGTTACCAGGTCTCCATATATATGTATCTTGGATTGGTGAAAGGAACATTTCTTATTGTCACAGAAGTTTTCATAGAATCATAGAATGGTTTGGGCTGGAAGGGACCTTAAAGATCATCTAGTTCCAAGTCTCCTGCCATGGGCAGGGACACCTTCCACTAGATCAGGTAGCTCAAAGCCCCATCCTTGAACACCTTCAGTGATGGAGCATCCACAGCTTCCCTGGGCAATCTGTTCCAGTGTCTCACCACCCTCATAGTGAAGAAATTCTCCCTTATATCTAATCTAAATTCACCATCTTCCAGTTTGAACCCATTACCCCTTGTCCTATTACTACAAGCTCCTTTTAATCAGGTGTCCTCCAGATCAATTTACTAAGTGGCTGAAGCAGCAAAGAGAGCCAACAGTGATAGCCAAATGCTGAACTACAGCCCACGTTTTCTGCACCTGGCCTCTTCTGAGTGCTTTCTGCACAACTACTCTTCAGCCTTTTCAAAATGAAAGCTCACCACAGAAAACAAGTGATACAAATAATACATTCTTGTAGTAAGCACTAAAGCAAATACCTTTCTCTAGTCCCCATCCAGAAACCTTGCATTTGTCACCGGTGTTGAACATATACTGTGACCAGGGGATGCAGGCAGGCGTGGTGTATTTCAGGGAGCATTCTCCTGTCCCAGAAGCTCTCAGCTCCAGCAGAGCAATGTCATTTTCATAGCTTGATGCATTGTAATTTTCATGGATTATCAGTTGTTTTAGTCTGAAAGTATCAGTCTCCTTGTCATGTTGTATGGTATGCAACATTCCAATCCAGACACGGTACAGATGCACTCGATTTGCCCTGGAAAAAAACAGTGAAATAAAATAGCTTTTGGTACTTAACACAAGCACTGTGCATTTCAACTGCTGTAAACTTTGGCATTTTATCAATGTTTTTCTAGAATAAAAATTCCTATTATATAATTATAGCTTCTTTCTGGACTTGATGTCCAGGCTTTTCCAAAGTGTAGCAAGTGCAGGGCAGATGACACTTACTGCTGAGTACTGCAAATAATATTGGAAAAAATATTAAAGGCCAGCCTCTGTGTTCAGTGCTGCGACACAAAGAAAGCAGGCATTTAGGCCTCTCTGATTTCAGGTGAGCAGATGTGGATGGGATGCTGGGACTGGCAAATCTTCCCTGTCTGCTCTTGCTTATTCTGGGGAATATATGACCCCAGGGATGTTTTCAGGAAACAGACCCTGGATTTCCTTAAGGTAGAGATGGGGAAGAGAGGAGGTCCCTTGTGTCTTCCTTGCAAGCAAAGGGGTTGCTGGAGACCTTTCCTGCCTGCCTCCTATCTGACTGAAGAATGCCCTGACTCTTCTAACTCATCATTACTTTTTCATCTTTCTATTCACTGCCAAAATACTCTACTTTCTCTGAATCTTCCCCATCATTAACGTGGGCGAGTCAGTGTTTGAATTGTTTGATTCAATAGCCAAATAGGAATTAGTGAACAGGTAGCTACAAAAGGCAATAACACAAAAATCAGTCTTTCTGCTTTGAAAGAAGAAAGTAATTTCCCGGTTTGTTGTTTTTACCTGACACAGTGTGCAGCAGTCAGAACCCAACAGCCACCTATATAAACCCCTCCACAGTACACTGTTGCACCTTCACTGCCAGTGTCTCTAATTGCCACTTGCCAAGGGAATTCACCCTATTGAAACAACAAACACCCAAATAATGTGAAAACATAATAATTGTACTATTTTTAGTGCATAAAGGGAAACACACTTCTTGGTATCACTTCATCTCCTTGATTATAAATAAAAAATCTGCTATCTAGAAATTGTAAATTTGGTTCCATCTGATATAAGGGATATATATTCTAAAATGCAGTAATTTTGTTCAATCTACTGACTTCATGCAATGCCTCCTTCTCTTCAGCTTTCTGTCATGAAACCCCTTGTAGCCAGAGAAACAGATGTAGAACATGACCTGGCATTTTTTACTGCATTCTGTTTCAAAGGTGCACATTTAACTTCCATTTTGTTAGAACTGTTATTTCTAGCTATAATATTAAGTATTTTGCTGAATCACTTTCAATGTGTACTTGTACTGTAATGCTCAATTTTGCAACTTCATATTTTACTTTATAAATGGTGCTTCTCTTTACTTTCATCCAGTGCAGCACCACGACTGCTGCAAAATATGAAATTAGTGTTGTAGCTGATCTTGTTTTTTCTATACATTTTAACATGTGGCCTCTTTACACTGCTGCTGAATGAACTCATATCTGGGAAGGACTTTTTTTTACCTTTTTTGCAGTCTCTCCACCTATGATTCTTTTCCGTCGAGTTAATATGTGATCTGTAAGACCACAGTGTATTTGGGGAAGAAGTGTCTTTATCCTTTTTCTTTCTTTAACAAAGAGGAAAAATGTGTCTCAGAATTCAGGTATCCATTCTCTGTATTTGGAGATAGGTTTATCTTTATCTTGAAAATTTAAGTGCTGTGAATATGCCAGTATCTGAAGTAGCGGGAAAGCAAAGACCAAAAATTTTGGCATCTGTTTTTGCTTTGCAAATTGTCTTAGGATCACATTAGTTCTCCTCATTTCCCACTGCTGCTTGCATTTGGGCAAATAATTTTAAAGCAGTTCCCCTGGATTTGCTGAGCGTTTACTTCCACCAGTTGCCAAAACACGCAGATGTGGGTCCTCAGCCAGGATTAATTATTATGGCATTCTTAAAATTAGTGGAAAACAAGACAAATAGTAAGCCCCCAAGTGTATATTACTAAATCACAAAGTCCAAATATCTGAGTGTTCTGGATGTGGCCAGCTGGCTGGTAGCTAGAAAGCCACTTGTAAGAGGGTAAGGTGGTGTTTTTGGAGGGTTAGTTACACTTACCTTCATCCATACTGTGATTTTCAGCAACTTTGTCTTTGCCTGTAGTAGAATAACAAAATACTAAAAATATGGGCAAACATATTCTGTTACTTAAATACATGTTTGTGTGCCAGAATCATGGCACACCTTTTAAATGCACAAGGGCACACCATTTCACATGGACAGCAATACTCTCTTAGCCTGGTGCCTGCTGTTTAGTTCCTCCTCGACAGTCTTTGGCTGCCTCAGCCTACAACTGATCTACACCCAGCAGATACTCATTCATAACTACATGACATCTGCTCTGCTTTTCATGCCTGGGGAGCCCTTCTGAAACGAAACCCCAAGAAATGGCCTCCTGTTGGGTTTTGGTCTCTAAAGTGATACCCCATTCTCCTCCAACAGAAATTCCTCCTCCTGCCCCATTAACCTTTTGGAGGTTTCCAAAGGACGTTAGGTAACAGAACTGCTAATTTTTAATTTTTTTTTTCCAATTTAGCTGATGCTGTTGTGTACTATGTGCCTCCTTTAACGGGGTAATGGAGGGTATTCAACATGAGAGGTAAATTAAATGCTTTGTGAATCTGGTTTGTCAGCTTTTGTTCAAACAAAATGCCATTGAATTTAGTTCCTAAATAGAGGTTGAGGGTTGGGTCTGTTCTCATGTTACTGGCAGCAATGTTTACATTTGGAGTTCAGTTTACCTTTACCAATTACTATTTACCAATAGTGTTTACCTTTTGGCTTTAGACTTTGTCTCTTATCAGAGCAAGAAAAACATTCTAATTTCAAAACAAAATCTTTTCAATAGTGAGGGGAACAACACAGAAGAATTATTATATTGACAAACTAGTTGAATTCCTCATCGGTGAGGAAGATATTCTTGTCTGCCCTGTCTACGCTTTCCTCACAAATAGAGGATACAAGTTTAATAGATGGCCACATAAGCAGAAGACATAAGCTGCCTTAAGCCTCCTAAAACATCATCTGTTTCTTCCTTCCTTTAGTTTTCTTGCTATTCTTTTCTAGAAGGAAAGGGAGGAAAAATTAACTAATCTTTTCTTCCTACTATGTATAACATAACATGGGGATGACTAATTCTTGCATGCATTTTGGTTTTGCTAATCTGTTAAATAATTCAATAATATACATTTAGTAGTCTCTAGTTATAATTGAGCAGAATGAAAGGAAAGAAACAAAAACATCTTTCAGAAAGAAACCTGCACAGAGTACTTGAGCTTCATCCTCTCCTGTGAGGCAGTCAACTTCTTTGTTACAGACATTCTTATTTGGAATACAGATATTTGACTGACAGTGGAAACTGTTGTCTCTGCACTCTGTAACACAGGAGAATTATAAATGTAAATCACAGGATCATATGATTCAGCAACCTCATATAGATAGAGAGCTTTTCAAAATATAATATCTATCTATAATACCTATGTATAATAATCTATGTTATGAGGGACCTGGCTGTTCATAAGCAGATCACAAAAGCAGGCTCTGTAAATGTAAAATGAAAGGAATACTTGGCTTTCTTTTTACAATCTTAAAGCTTTAAGACTTAAGAAATACATCTCTGTTACCAGTTCAGTACTGTACTTCTAGTCTTGGTATTATTCCTTAGCAGTTTCATTCACAACACATGCCCACACCCAACCTCGGCCAAAGGACCCTCAGTTTTGCCAGAATTACCGGTCGTCTCAGATGATGCTTGGGTCAAATTTTCCCCCCAAAATCAGAGCCCAAGCTGGCTCTTGATTGAGTGAGCTAAATGGCTAAATGCATGGTTAGGAATCAAGAGTCCCGTTTTGATGATAGTGGAATTAATAAATTATTTCTATAACTTACATGTTATTATAAACCTGAGAACACTCTTCCTTTTAATTCTTATGATCACTTTGTACGTTATCAAAAGAATTGAATTTATGACAGGTGTTTTTGAGCTACTTTATAATCTTATGTCAATCTGCTATTTAAGGATATATATCTTTAATAGAAAATAAGATAGTTTTCTAAAAGGATCCAGATATTCCAGTATGATCCAAAGACCACTGAACTCAGTTGAAATACTTCTTTTGATTCCAGGAAGCATTGTTTTCAGCCCATATAGCTGAAACAGCTCTATTTTGGTCAAGTGGAACCTGAATAAATGTCCTCTAAATATAAGAAGCCATGAGCATTTACTATTTTTTTCTAAAATGTCTGTGACTGTGTTTCCATTATTATTGGATTAAATTAACTGACAATTTTAAAACTACAAAATTAAGGTTATTTATTTAGGGATAGTGATGAGATTTGTATCATTTGGCACCTGAAACCCAACTTATGAAAGTATTCTGCATTCAGGTTGTACTGGATCCATTCTTTGTTTCTAATCAAAATTGTTACAGCTGGAATTGCAGATGCTGTAAGAATGACTCCTCATGAACAAGCAATGTGACAGGAGCTGTTCACACACATTCAATGGATAAACTTGCAATAGCAATAAATTTAAGAGATCTTACTTTGGTTTAAAGATAGTTCATTGGAAATACTGTGTCTTTATTTACTATAGATTTTTCCCAACTGAAAATACATTTTCATTCTGACACGGCTCATTTTTTAGTATCGATATTTAAAAGCCTCCCAAGTAACCTCATTGTATTTCCACATCCTCCAAAGAAATCCAGATTCTCAGAGATCATTTGCCTGCCTAAAAGATTATATTATGCCTACTTTTTCTGCACTTGAGTGTACGTAAACTAAAGTTTGATTGCTTTAATGTTGTCACTTATTGGAAAAGAGACTTATCTATTACATCACTGTAAAAGTTATTTGTGGGTGGCTTTCTGCTGAAACAATTTTGAAACAGCCGAGAAAGGAAGTTATTACCTCTGCAGCACAGTTCATCACTTTGGTCTCCACAGTCATTGATTCCATCACAGGTTTTACTCAGAGGAATGCATTTCTTGTTGACACAGTGAAACTCACCATCGGAACAAGCTGTGCAGCACAATGAGAATGAAGTTAGTGTAGAAACATCTATAGCTTCACAACTGTCCACAGAAATATTCTGCTTGTGCATTTTATTTTATCAGCAGTTTGGCTTATCAATAGTAGGCATTCTGCAGTCCAGCAATCTAAATAGGAATCTTATTTATTGTTTTAATTGCCTTCTCATCAAGCTTTCAATGTGACCACTTATTTTCCTTCTCCAACTTGCAGTAGCCTGGCATAAGGGAGCTTCACTTCTAGGCAAGGACTAAACCAGAAATGATCTGTTCAAACCCATTGTAAATGATTCAAGTGATTAAGATGATGGATGTTCCACCTCTAGAGTCTGTGAACTCCTACTTTTGTGGCATAAGAAAAACCTGATATGATTCATAGCTCTTCTAACCAGCAGCATCTCAGGCTGATGCTTGCCAGTGCCAAAGAAAGCCCACTACAGAGAACAGAAACCTGTTAGAAGTCAAAACAAGGACTTGATTCACCTTTATGTCAGTGAGAAACTAAGAAGTCCTGAAACTCCCCAGAAGATACAAGCAGTTCCATTATAGTCAGGCTTGTCTGGCTACACTGCTACTAATGTCCTAACTGATCTCCCTGACAGACAAAGCAGTTTCAAACTCATAAACTCAAGACTGTCTTGTCTCAAGACTGCCTCAATTGTTTGAAAGCCTACAAAAGGATTATTTAAAAATAATCAAAAGTTTTCAGGGCAGGTTTGCTGTGTCTGAGAGTTCAGCAAACTAGGTCTTTATTATTGAAAGTAAACTTAAAATGTAAGAACCGCAAACAGACATAAAACTAAAAAACCTACTAACCTCTGAGATTTTTATGGCACTGGAGGCTAACAAATCCCTCATTGCTATCTCTTGATTTCACCTCTATGTGACATTCAGCAAGACTTGTCTCTAGGCCCCTGCAAGTTATTTGCAGACAGTGCATCGAATTTAAGGCAGATTCTGGGATGTTGAAATTGCCTTGGTAATATTCAGCACCTCTGTGAAGATACAAATAATAACAAATTATATCATTTTCACAATGGATTGTCCACTGCTTTTATTGTTTAGAATTTATATGATCTTCCTGCGTTAAAGAATTTTGGTCATGGCTAAGAAAAAGAGCAGTCTTCCCATGGAATCGCCATGGTGTAAGTAGAAATTTACTTTGGAAGGAGAAATAAAACAAAGTGCTGATTTTTGCAGGTTGCTGTGTAGAACTGTCCCTAAATCCTTGTGTAGCTCTATGACAGTCACCATGTATCATGGTGGATAGAAAAGTCTTCTTATGTAGCAAAACTTGTGAGCCCAGAATCTCTTATCTCTCTGTGGACGCAGGTGAGATAATTTGGAAACCATCCTGCATGGCGTCAGGTATCCTTGATGTCATCAAAACCAATGCATATTGAGGAAGCTCAGACCACTACAAGGCTGGGATTAATAAATTTTATCTCCCATGATTCTACCTGACCGACATCCTCCTAACAGCGTAGATATCCCCTGCCTTAAAGAAATACCAGTCAAGTAAATAAGTAACTAGAGAGACTTACAATGTGACTTCAGGGCTGAATGCTCTATCCTAGGACAAACCCTCCGCTGCTCTCTGAAGAGATACTGATCAGAACTAGGAAATATTTGCTTCTTACCTAGAGGGGACAATTTATGGCACTGGAATAGCATTTCTAGTCTTCAGGTAGGGCTAGGGAGGCAGCCCTACTTGACTAAGTTAAATTAGTTTTGTAAGAAGAAGTAAATTGTAAAATTATTATGTACAGGATATAAAGTTGACTCTTTATGAGGACCTGAATGTGCAACCTGGGTCATCAGTGTGGTCGCAGGAAAAAAAACAAGCTCTGTGTGGTTTCAGCCATCCCTGAGGCCAAAGCAAGCAATGGCAGTGGGGACAAGGGGTGAAGAAAAAAAGGAGTGTTCTGGTTCTTGTCAGTCTGGCTGGTGCTAGTGGCCAAACAGAGTTGTACCCTGTTGTCAGCTGTCATAAGAAACTTCTCTGCACACAGGTTATTGCTCAGAGCTACTTGGGGAAGGTCCATCAACGCACTTTCCCTTACACAGACCTGAGAGCAAACCTGTGTGTTGGTCTTCAGCTTTATTTTAAAAGTAAAACAATTCTGGTTTGTATAGTTGTGATCTGTAATAGAACACAAAAAAAATCTATGTTTTGGCTTTCACTCTCATGTAAAATTAAGAAGCTTTATCAGAATATTTTAGCCAATGCATTGTTCATGGGTTTTCTCTCTTAACTGCTGGCTGAGTGTGACTGACAGTTACATAAGCCTTGCTACTTTTTCAGATCCCTTGCAGTTGCCCAGAGATAAATTCCCCAAACTTACGATTCAAAGCCAAGGTGCCTGCAAGCCACGTTTGCTTCATTCATAGTCCACTCACTATCACATACCAAAATGTCATTCTCTTGATTCACAGGTTTTACTCGAAGCAAACTTGACTCTCCATGGCCCAAAGAGACTGAAAATGTTTCTTAAAAAGAGAAATAAAATAAATGTAAAAAAATAAAATCATACTACATAGATGTATCTAGTGGAAAGACAGCAGAAAAACAAATCAGGACTCATTTTGTATTGACAGGCAAAATTCATATGGAAAGAACAGTAGATTGGGAATCAGAAGCTTCAGGTATTATTCCTGATTTTTCTGAGGACTGACTTTGTGACTTTGAGCCTGCCACTTTTTCAAAATATACCAGTATCAGGACAAATAAGGGTAATGGTTCCTACCACATAAGAGTACCTGGAGGTCTGCTCAGGAAAGGTTGCATCATAGTATAATGACTTTCATTAGAGGACTTTTGATAACCAACCAGCAACACTCCAAGGGAGATGGCCAGATCCTGCTCCTATTTCCTGTGTGGCAAAACTTCTGCTGTTTACAGTGGAGAGAAGGTCCTCAGCTTAACTTAGTGAAGCCGTGTAGAGAGCACACCAGGAACACAGGGAGGATCTCTGGTCCTTTTCAGTGGGAACAGGCAGAATTGAATTTTGCCACCCTGAGGGCAATAGGCTGAGCTGCTGCTTCTGTGGGGAAAGGGAGGAATGGTATTGGGACAAAGACTGGGCAGGAGAGCCCTGCTGCTTCTACTGCTGCTCCTGCAGCATTTGGTTGAGGTGGGGCTGGAGGACAGGTAGGAACAGCAACTGCTACTGCTAAAAGAGGTATTATCAGGAGCCATTTCTCCCTGCACTTGGAGGTTGAGCTGACAAAGCAACTTGGTGCAGCCTAAAAAGCAGGTGAAAACAGTTGCTTGTCAGTGCGCAAACCATCACTGGTTTGCAGGGCAATAGCTTTGTGTTTTGGTGAAATCCACAATGTGAAGATGACTGAGGTAACCATAGATTACTTCCTCCCCATGTACTCCCACACACACCTCAGCAGCTTGACTCCATTCATAGGACTCTTGCTCCTGTGAGGTGTCCCTCTCCAAAAGATACCGTCTCTGCTAATGTTCTCGGCAGCTCTTCTCCCACCATACCTCCCATCATAGTCAACACCCTGCTTGGAAACCTTTGAGCTCTTTTCTGTGTCTGTTTCTTCCCTTTCTACCTGATGATTTGAGCAATCTACCAGCAGCAGTGTGACCTGGGCCTGTCAATCACTTTATTTTTATGAAAATCAACAGGTACTGCCCATTTTCATTGACTTCTCCTTTTCTGTTTCATGTTCTTACTACTGCAAGGAAATGAACAGAAATGAACAGACTTTCAGAGCTGTAAATGACAAGCATCTCCTTGGCCACAAATGACTGTCTGATACATTTTGGAAAAGGAGGTGTTAATACCTTCAGACATGCATCTTCCCTTGTGCAGAAACTTTGCTTCGGGACGTTGACACTCGTAGCTCTTCAGCTGACAGTAAGTTGGGAAGTTCCTTCCATTGGTAGAACAAACTGAAGACCCATTCTTTGGGCACTGGTAGGGAAGCTTACAAAGGCATTTTCCCTCCACGCATCGTTCCCATGGGTGACAAAAAACTTTCTCACAGGACTTGTGTGTGTATTGCTTGCTTAAGCATTCTTCTATAAGGTATGTGTCTTGCTCAGCTGGCTGGGCAGGCTCAACCTGCTGAAACTGGTTTTCCTCAGAATCATATGCTATATTCTGAAAGGCATAAAATAGTTAAAAAAGAGACTAAGACTAGGAACTGTACCAAGAATTCTGCAGATCCCTTCACTAACCTCAACAATGTGTTCATTCATAAGCCTTTTCCTATCTTATGAGCACAAAGGTGCTAAATGTCATTTACAGTGTTTATTTCCTTGTCTTTGGCCACCTCATCTTTCTTAGTTTTTCTGAACTTTTTTCCTTTCTGGATCATTCGCTTTGTGTGATCTTCACTCTTGCTGGTCTCTCACAGACTTTATACTCTTTAAACATCAGCTGAAGAGCACAGCAGATTATCAACATTTTTTAAGGCAATGGTTTCTAATACACGGCAGCAATGGGATTGTAAGCAAATCAAAATATAAGGGGACTTAAACACCAGAAAAATAATTTTAAAATAGCAACTTGTTTTTTCTGAGACTTTTTTATTGGCTTGGTTGGCTTTGGGTGTAAATATCACCTGTAATTATTTCTGAACTGCTTATAAGCAAATAAATCTAAAATTAATGATTTGTTTCATCATGTGGCTGCTGAAGTAACAAGTATCTTAAAAGACTTGAAAATTAAGTGCTCTTCCTTATCACTCTTTTCCTGTATCTTGCACAGGAGTGGATTTGCAGTGTGGTTGCTGGTCATCACTGGTCTGCAAGTCCAGATTCTGACCCATGGTCTGACCGCCTGTGGGTGACTGACGCTGCACCTGCATTTGTGCAGCTCCCTGGTGACTGTTGCTGGCTGAGTGCTTTTGCTTACCAAGATTTATGGGTAGGGAGAATGTTGAAACATGAAAAACAAACATGGATGGACTTTACATAAAAATGGGAGAAAAGTTAGTCCTCAAATGGGATTTATTGGCTTTGACTGTGTCAACTGAATCAATAGAGCTGAAGTTTAGAGTTCTCGTGAAGAAATTCTGGCTACAGTAAAGTCAGCGGAGATGCTGTTGGGGCAGAATTTAACCCAACAACCTCCCTTTTAACAGTTGTATAATCTTACTGAACTCCTCCTACTGTTCTCAGGTCAGTGAGCCAGATCCGGCTTGGCGTAACTCCCATATTGTACTAAGTGTTCCCCCTGAACAGGAACAGAAAGTGCTGATTTTTATCTAAAGGTTTCTCTAAAAGACTCGGGGCAGGCTGCTGAGTGCCCAGCCCAGATAGGCTCCCTGGGACTCTTCTGCCAGAAGAGATTCCGCAGCAGATCTTCAGGCAGTGCAGTATACTGTGATGCCACGTTAGAAGACTGTAATTTCATTTTTCAAAAAAGAGGGGCATGGAAAATTGCAATACTTTTCTGTAGTCAGCCATGCTTGCAAATTGGATTTAATATAGGATCATGATTAAAATCTTTTCCAGAAGTCTGAAAGCAAACCCCAGATAGAATCAATACATAAAGAGAAGCTTCAAGCATTCAAGCTGTTCTAAAACAAATGTATGAAACACAAATACCATGAAAGAAAACTTAAAACAATCAACAGGTTTTGCTTTTTATGACAATAAACTGCTTTTTAACTGATTTTTTTAAAAAAAAAAATGCTGCTACCACAATAAAATAAATTCTTACCTTTGATCCACACAAACAAAAGAGAGAGAAGAAAACCAAGAAAACTGGGACCACTTGCATGATGAAATTTTATCTCTTTGTAGACAAATTCCTCTGGCTGGGATTCTTTTGAATGTCAGTTGTTAGATTTGTGTTTAATTTTTAACCATTAGCAAAATATTTTAAAGCGTGTTTAGAAATAAAGTACAGGAGCCTCAATTATTAACTGATAAATCTGATCTCTCTAAAAGGATCCTGCCTCTATTCGACTGGGTTCACTGATGATGAAATAACTGAAGTAAGCCCTTAATGTAAATGATTGTAGAAAGGTGGGTGCCAGTCTCTTCTCACAAGAAACAAGAGATAGGACAAGAGGAAATGGCCTCAAGTTGCATTGGGGGAAGTTTAGGTTGGATATTAGGAAAAATTTCTTCACTGAAAGGGTTATCAAGCACTGGAACAGGCTGCCCAGGGCAGTGGTGGAATCAGCATCCCTGGACATGCTTAAAAGTCGTGTAGATGTGGTGCAAAAGGACACGGTTTAGGAGTGGGCTCTGCAGAGTTAGGTTAATGGTTGAATATGATGATCTTAAAGGTCTTTTCCAACCTGAACAATTCTGATTATATATATATATATATATA
>VYZX01002466.1:20683-61779 GCA_013401335.1 Brachypteracias leptosomus | reverse complement strand
CACCTGGAGTACTGTGTCCAGTTCTGGAGCCCCTATTACAAGAAAGATATGGATGTGCTGGAACGTGTCCAAAGAAGGGCCACGAGGATGATCAGAGGACTGGAGCAATTCTCCTACGAGGATAGACTGAGAGAGTTGGGGTTGTTCAGTCTGGAGAAAAGAAGGCTCTGAGGGGACCTTATTGTGGCCTTCCAGTATCTTAAGGGGGCCTACAAGAAAGCTGGGGGGGGACTTTTTAGGATGTCGGGTAGTGGTAGGACTAGGGGGAATGGCTCAAAACTAGAGGTGGGTAGATTCAGATTAGATGTTAGGAAGAAGTTCTTCACCATGAGGGTGGTGAGACACTGGAACAGGTTGCCCAGAGAGGTGGTGGAAGCCCCATGCCTGGAAATTTTTAAGGCCAGGCTGGATGGGGCTCTGAGTAGCCTGATCTAGTGGGAGGTTTCCCTGCCCATGGCAGGGGGGTTGGAACTAGATTATCTTTAAGGTCCCTTCCAACCCTGACAATTCTATGATTCTGTGATTAAAAATGAAGTACTTATTAAGGATACATGTTTCTTTTGCCAAAGGAGACTGACCAAATCATCACGCTGATTCTCCTCATTGTAGGCATTCGTCTTTGCCAGATTATTGTAAAAGATAGATGTGTTTTTATATAGGAGATATGTCTTCATATATATGGAGAAACAATCTTATCCATGTAATGTCCATCACATACTCTGCTGGATTACAAGCTCCTGTCACACAATTTGTATAAAGAACTTTCAAGCGTTTGACAAAGCACTTGAGGTACTTCTCTGCAGGTCAGTTTCCAGAAAGACTTAAAGCCGGCAGAACCCAACCACTCCATCCCCTCGCTCCCCGGGCCCCGGTGCAGCCCCACAGGCGGCAGCGGCTGCTTGCCCGGGCCCGGGCCCGGACCCGGACCCGCAGGGACCCCCCGCGTTCCTTGTGAGCGCAGCCTCACACCGGCTCCTGGAGCGCGGGGCGTCCCTCGAGCCCAGCCCAGGCTCCGAGCAGGGCCGCAGACGCCCGCCCGTGAGGAGGACACCGGAGGGCGAGGCAGGCACAGCCGAGACGGCGGCCGACCTGGGGAACGCAGCTGCCGGCTCAGGCGGAAGCCTGCCCCGCTGCAAGTCGCCTCTGGGCGCCACGGCTGCCCCCGCCAGCCCTCAGCTTTGCACAGAGAACCCGCCGGGGCGAGCGGCGCCTGCCCCTGGCGACAGTCGCTCGGCGGGGACACCGGGAGCTGCGGGACGATAGCTTGCTTTGAGCTCTTTTTGCGACAGTGCCGCTCGGAGGTGCCGCTTCATTTACGGCAGGCAGCCTGGTTTCCGGCTGTCTGGGCGGTTCCCTGGTAGCGGCACGCGCTGCTGAGGCACGCGGCCGGCGGCGGTAGCGGTGGCGGCTGCGAGGGCGGCTGCGAGGGCGGCGCGCACGTGGGAGCCGCGCCGCGTGCGAGGAGGTCAGGCTCGAGACGCGTGTGGGGGCACGCGGGGAGGGGGGGCGGCTGAGCCGTTAGCGGCCGTTGGTCGTTCCTCAGCGCGAGCGTGCGGGCTGCGCGCGGGGCCTCCGCCTCCCCGGCCCCGGAGTGCCAACGGCTGGTGGCGGCCCTGAGGGGGAGCCGGGCTGGGCCCGGCGGCCTTCGCCGGGATCCTCGCGCCCGGACTGCAGGCGGGGGCCCCGTGGGGCCTTCGAGGTGCCCGGGCAAGGCGCTGGGTGTACGCCGAGTGAGTGCTTGCTGTGTCCCGCTCCTCCGCGTTCCCCCCTCATCAGTGAAAACCATGCCGTCACTCCTCGTCGCCTTTTACATGCAGGCGTAGCAGTGGATGGCATCTTAGGTGTTAAACTTGGTTGTTAGTGAGGACTGAAACGTCTGATCCTTAAATTAATAAACAAGGCTGTTGATTTTTAATTTGTACAGCATATAAAATGTGAAGTATTTACGTCTTAACTGATTTTTGTCCACAATTTAGGAGGTAGTAGAAAATGTCTTTTCGTGGAAGAGGAGGTGGAGGAGGAAGAGGAGGTGGCTTCAATCGGGGAGGAGGTGGTGGTGACAGAGGTGGCTTTAATCGTGGTGGACGAGGTGGCTTTGGACGGGGTGGTGGAAGAGGAGGCTTCAACAGAGGTGGATATGACCAAGGGCCTCCAGAAAGAGTAGTTTGTAAGTTGCATAAAATTATAATATTTGTTTAATTTAGAACAGCTGCTACAGATCTTTAGCTTGTTTGTTCTTTATTTCAGTATTGGGAGAGTTCATGCATCCGTGTGAAGATGACATTGTTTGTAAATGTAAAACAGAAGAGAACAAGGTGCCTTACTTCAACGCCCCAGTGTACTTAGATAATAAGGAACAGATTGGCAAAGTGGATGAAATCTTTGGACAGCTGAGAGATTTTGTATCCTTCAAAAAAATGTGCAACATACTGTTCTAGATTTTTTAAAAGGCTGAATGATTATGAAGTGGAATTTCTCTAGGATTTTAAAGCAGTTCAAGGCTTGGCTACCAGTTAGATGTGAACAGCCACAAGTTGAGCTGCAACTGTTGGTGTCAGTAGATGCCTCATCCACATTAAGTGCCTATCTTAAAGCTTTTCCAGTATGACAGAGTACCTTATGTCAGGCAGAGGTTTTTAGTTATTACCAGTCCTGGCAGATGTCTTTTGGATCCATGGTGGTTTGAGATGTTATTTTTTTCTAGCTACCTGACCAAATTTTCCGCTATAGGTTACTCACCTATAACAAAGTTGGATCAAGGGAGCAGGGTTTTTTTGGGCATTAGGGGAGCTTTAACATGGCAGTAAGACTAATTAACCTGTGTTGGTTGGTTGAGCATCAGTAACTAGCTGCATGCATTTTCCTCTCCCACTTTAGTGGTGAAGTAAAATGTGCAGGTTTAAATCATTTTCACACTCTGAAGGTATTAACTTGCAGATTTTACTCTTTCTATCAGAATTATTTGAATTTCAGAAACTTATTTTCTTCCTACAGTAACATTAAGAAAATATGTTACTGGATTTTCAAGTCCTGGCTTCCCTGTTTAATCTTGAGTTTTAATTAAGCAGGGTTGGCCAGCAGCTCTTTTTGATCTTGGGCACCACATACCACAGTCCTTGCATACTGGAGAGCCAAAGGGTTACTGCAAGACTGCATGTAGGGTTAGGGATTTTACCACAAAATATCGGATCTGTAATTATGGAAAAAAAAAAATGAGAAAAATTTGAAATAGTTTATCCTGCTCTTTTAATTGTAATTTTTCATTTGTGATGAATGTGTTTATTTTCATTTATAAAAT
This sequence comes from Brachypteracias leptosomus, assembly GCA_013401335.1. Lineage (NCBI taxonomy): Eukaryota > Metazoa > Chordata > Aves > Coraciiformes > Brachypteraciidae > Brachypteracias > Brachypteracias leptosomus. The sequence continues at coordinate 58,481 of VYZX01002466.1, read as the reverse complement.
ACAATTTAGAAAATGTCTGAATGTGCCTTTCATATAACAATCAAAATATAGTGCTTTATTCCTGCTATGTTCCTTAAAGAAACTAACAGTATTTTTCAGTGAAACTGTCTGAGAACATGAAAGCCTCTTCATTTAAAAAAATGCAAAAGGTTAGTCAATCTCAGTAACAGAACTCTACTGTATGTCATCGGTTGATAAATATACTCTATGTCATCAGATTATGAAAGCTTTATTAAGTTTTTATTAACTCCAAGAGCTAGTTGTCCTTTGTAAATTTTAAGTATTCGTTTCCTCCCTCTTTTCACTTTTGTATCTGTCACATTCTTCCTGCCCTGCAAAAAAAGATATAAGAAATGACCCATGCAAATATCATCTATATTTAAATAACTTTATTACGCTGTGATTTATTTTTTGTGTACTTTCTTTATTTGGCTATTCGCAGAGGACAATGTGATATAAAGGGTTAAGACCAAATTGCAGATATTTGTGAAGGGAGATGTTAATGTGGTCTTTAGCTTTGGTATTTTCAAAGCCTAATGGAACTCTGTTCCTACAGTTTTACATTGATCCAGCAAAGCTGCTACCCATTCAGAGATTTTTGCCAAGACCACCTGGAGAAAGAGGTGCTCCCAGAGGAGGTGGTAGAGGAGGAGGACGTGGTGGTGGACGTGGAGGAGGAAGAGGTGGTGGTAGAGGTAAGATCCCAAGAATGGAAGCAGCAGAACGTCAGGTTTTTTGGTGTGAGGTGGATTGTTTGGGATTTTTTTGGGTTTTGTTTTTGATTTTTTTGTTTGTTGTTATGCACATAAAATCCCAGAATGGTTTGGGTTGGAAGGGACCTTAAAGATCATCTAGTTCCAACCCCCTGCCTTCGGCAGGGACACCTTCCACTAGGCCAGGTTGCTCGAATCCCTATTCAACCTGGTCTTGAACACTTCCAGTGTTGAGGCATCTACAACCTCCCTGGGCAACCTGTTCCAGTGTCTCATCACCCTCAAAGTAAAGAACTTCTTACTAATTTCTAATCTAAATCTCCCCTCTTCCAGTTTAAAGGCTTTACCCCTCATCCTATCACTAAGCCCATGTAAAAAATCCCTCCTCAGCTTTCTTGTAGGCCCCATTCAGATAGTGGAAGGCTGCAATGTGGTCACCCTGGAGCCTTCTGTTCTCCAGACTGAACAACCCTAACTCTCTCAGAGTGTCCTCATAGGATAGGTGTTCCAGCCCTCTGATCATTTTCATGGCCCTCCTCAGGACCCTCCCCAACAGGTCCATGTCCGTCTTGTGCTAGGGACTCCAGAGCTGGACACAGTACCCAAGGTGGGGTTTCATGAGACCAGAGTAGAGAGGGAGAATCACCTCCCTGAACCTGCTGGCCACACTTCTTTTGATGCAGCCCAGGATAGGGTTGGCTTTTTGGGCTGCACTTGCAGCTCATGTAGAGCTTTCCATCAACCAGCACCCCCAGGTCTTTCTCCTCAGGGCTGCTCTCTATCTGTTCTCTGCTAAGCCTGTGTTTATGTTTGGGATTGCCCCTACCCAGGTTCAGAACCTCGCACTTGGCCTTGTTGAACTTCATGAGGTTGGCATGGGCACACCTCTCCAGCCTGTCAAGATCCCTCTGGATGAGATCCCTTCCCTCCAGCATATTGACCACACAGCTTGGTGTCATCTGCAAAAAGGCTGAGGGAGCACTCAATGCCACTGCCCATGTCACTGACAAACATGTTAAATAACACTGGTCCCAGTGCTGGTATTTCTGTTTGATGACTCAATGGAAGAGGCAGTGATACCTTTCCAATGACAAGACCTGGGCTTCTGTAGCTAGTGAGCAGCAGCTCCAAAGCACAGGGAGGAGAGTGTGCTGATCTGTTAACACAGAAAGCATGACTACTAAGCAAACTTGGGGTAAAAGGTTGTAGATAAAATACAGTCAATATTGTGAGTGAAATGTTTTAAACTACTGTCAGTTAGGATGGTCTAAAAGTCTAGTTTGGACAAAATATTTGAAATGCAGTGTTTGAGAGGGGGGTGAATGACCTGGTAGATCTCATCCTTCCTTGCTTTTAGAATATCATCTGTGATATACTCCTCAAGTAAAGCTGCAGTTAATTTTGTTTACGTTGCAGTTTCATGCCTCTTCTCCCTTTTGCAGTGAGACACAAGTGTTAAAAAGTTGTTTGCTTTAATCTTCTGTTGCATTGTAATTAATTAATCATTTTTAACCAGTAGCTGTGATTAGTTTTTCTCTATGTTAATGTCTCTAGTGTTTCGGGCTTTGTCTATCAGATATTAAACAGTATCTAAAATGCTGCAGGTGGTCCCTAGAAGAGACAAGGTGCTAGTAATTGACATAGTAACTGTCCAGCAATTGACAATTTCAGTGAGTTTCTTTTTCTTTTTGTTGCTCTTTTCCTTTCAGAAGCTGCCAGTGAAGTAAGTTGTTATACATAACAAAGAATTTGTATGTTCCTCAAAGTGTAATTTCTTTCCTATGTTTAGGAGGATTCGGAGGAGGAAGAGGTGGAGGAAGAGGAGGAGGATTCAGAGGAGGGAGAGGTGGAGGAGGAGGAGGATTCAGAGGAAGAGGTGGTGGAGGAGGCTTTCGGGGTGAGTGTGCAGTTCTTACATTTCAGTAATAAGAATGGCTTCTGATTTTTAAAGCGATTAAATATTAAACAGAATTGTATTTTTTAATCTCTTAGAAATGTTTATAGCTTTCTGCAAAAAGTTTCTGTGCATTGCCATAGCTAGCTTAAACTGCAGCACAGTATTCTGCATTTTTTGATGCCTGTGTAAGACAGTACTAATTTTTTGCATTCAAAAAGGACTGTGAGAAGAGATAATGATGATAAATTAATTTATTCTATCAACTCATTTAGTGTTCTATATATAATTTATTTGCTTTAAATGCATCTAAGATGTGAATTGTTCAATGTATTTTTCTTCCCTCTTAAAATAGGAAGAGGACATTAAAAATGGACCCATGGGTACCTCCCCACTGTCTTACTTTGTCATCTGCAGAAGTGAAGAACAAGGAAAAATTTTTGTAAGGACTCTGAAAAAGTTCTTTTTATAAAGAACTTGAAGCTGTAAAATGACAATTATTTTTACACTTAATGACTGTTGATCTACATGAGGGGAGCTTAGCTCCAAGCCAAGAACTGAAGACTGCTCAGAATATACTTGAACTTTTTTAAGTAACCCAGGATTCAATGTTAAAGTGTTTGTTTCTGACAAGTGAGATAGTCAATGTTTGACTTCACGTTGGAGTTTGGAGTAAACAATCAATTGAAATTTTTTTTAAAAAAACCCTACGGGTTCACTACATGCACATTCATCAGTATGAACCTGTTACCTATGTGTGACTGGGTCCTTTTTTTAATTCTCTTTTTATATTGAATCTTCTGAGTTGCTCTAAAGTGGACATGCTGTTCAGACAACCTTTGTGAACCTTTTTGTACAAACCAGACTTAAAGATTTTGGTTTTGATGTAATTTTTTATACATAATAACATATAGAAAGGAAGATGGCAAAGGATATTTTGTGGATTGTTCTACATAAATCTCAAAGAAAGCCAAAGGCATTAAGACATGTTCTTAGAAACTGCTGTCTAATGAATAAGACAAGATTAATACTATTCTTAAGTCACCTAATTATATCTAATTACACTGATTAAAATTGCTAAGGGGTTTTTAACTGTTTCTCTTGAGGTTTTGATGTCCTGGCACCGCACCTCTGTGGAGTTCTGAGCTTGCATAAAGCTAAGATCAGATAGCCCATCCCAGAGCTCCTCTGCACACAGTGCTTTCAGTTGTGTTGCTTAAAAAAGGGGTGAAAAAATCTGCACGAGTCTTTGGTCTCTCCAACTAGATGGAGTATGAGGATTGTTGGAAAGCTAGTAACTGTCTCTTCTTAAGGGTAGAGGAGAATGCGATGCCTCTCTACACTTTAACTTTGGAAATAAGAATAGAAAAGTGGAATCTCCCTGGATTTCATCTGGAGCCAGGAGTTTGTTTACAGACTCTCATACCAGGCACTTTTGAAAAGGGATCTGTTGAATGATCTACATGTGAAAGCATTTTGAACTGTGGAAAGAGGTACATGTTGGAATTGATTGTACTGGTATACTTTTTTAATGAATGCTGTAACAGGCAAATGAGTTTTATTAGCTTTCTGTTTAAAAAAAAACCAGGTAATTTGGTAATTGGACAGTTACTGGCCATTTTAACAAACATGACTATTAGTTTGAATAATCTCTGGAACAAAACTTGAAACAAAGTAGCAAACCAAACATTCAAGAACACAAATCTGAAAACAGATGCTACATAGGATGATTGATACAAATGTTATTCAGCTTAAAAAAACAAACACTGGAATTTCTACTAGATCTACTTTTATGAGAAGGAACGGAGTCTGCTGTTCCAATCGCAGCACAATCAGGAGTTGAGGGGTTCTGATTGTTTTCCTGTATTGCTACAGACATAACTTTAACCAGCTCAGTTAAATCCAGGCCTCTCAAAATGTTTAGACTTTTGTTGCTCTATATTGCTAGGCTTAAGTGATGTAAGGCTCTGACTTGAGGCATTGTAGAATTGCCTTTTATGTAGACAAAATCCTGTGCAGCTGTTGCATCTCTGGCACACCACGTTGGAGTTGAGCAATACCAACCTGCAGTGAAACTGGAATTGCCATTACTTTCGTCATGCTTGTAATTGCATCCTACCCTGTGCTTCAGTAGCTAGTTAAGGGTAGCTGACTTCAGTCTTTCCTTACTCTTGGCTTTGGAAGACCAACATAACACAGTCCTCACTTGTACCAAAGTGCATGCTCTGCTTTGCTATTCTCACTGCATGCTTTAGGGACATAATTTTTCCCAGAATGTCAGAAGATTGTATTGTCATCACCTTTAAATTGCATGAAGTACCATCTCACAACCTAGGATAAGAGGCATGTGCTCTGCATCTCACAGCAGATGGAGCAGTGAGTCAGCCTGAATCTGTTGCAAGGGCAAAGCAAAGACTTTTACATCTGTGTGTGGAGGGGTTAAAGAAAAACATCCATTGCAGCTCTAGAGGCAAGATTGGCCCCTTGATGATAAGGAACTGGGTTGTGGTCCCAGCTGAGAAATGCATGAGGAGCATTATGGCATGTCTTGTGCATACAAACAGCGTTGGATGGGATTAACACAAATAGCCGAGAAAATTTATAATCTTAGATACTTGTGGAGATTGTAGGATATTCAGCTGCTGATGGAAGAATGTTCTTAGTGATTGGGTGTGAAATGGGCTGCCATACGAGGAAGCAGTGTCTGTACCTGTTTGCCATGTGATGATGCCTTCCTTTTTAAAATTTTTTTTAAAAATCCTTCCTCTTTCCTTTTCTGGGGAAGCATCGTGTTTACTTTTGGAAAGGCCCATCCAGTCCCTGTTCTGCCTTGTCTTCTCTGTGCCATGGCATGACCCTGCTCTCCTAATACAAGTAGTTGCTACCTGGGACAGATGAAACCATGTCTTGAAAAAAACTTTAGGTGACATGTTTTGCCTGCAGTGTTGTGCTGCAATGAACTAAACTAGAAGTTCTCTAACACTTTCCTGTCTTCAATGTTTTATTCAAATTTTATTTGTGATTCTGTCACTGTGCTCCAGACTAAGCAAAGTGTTTGAGTTTCATATGTATGTGCTTACTGGACATCCTAGGCCTTTTCTGCAAAAAATAGCAAAGGTGGGCTTGCCAGCACCCTGACTGAAATGGGTATGTGTGCTGCTAGCTCTCTTCTTTCTCAGGCCAACACCAAACTCAGCAACATCCCCTCAGCATACCTTCGTCTTTTATTCTTCATCTGTTTGCTCTTCTCTGTCTCTAGTCAGCCAAGGGGAACACACCACTGAGAGAGAGCTCAGCAAGCTGCCCCCAACAAGCACTCCTCTGACTGGCCCCAACAGGCCTCTTCCACAGGCGCTCTCTTCAAACTGATCAGCTCCTTGTTGATCAGTCTCAGACTGATTTGGTTCCTGGTTAATATATCTCTAGCCTCTCCCACCACCCCAACCATAATCACCTGGGGGAAGGTAGGGCCTCACACAGGTGGGCCAGGTTCTGTCTATGGGGCCTGAAACCACTTGGGGAACAAGACACATTGCCTGGTTGTGACTCACAGCCCAGGCCCCAGCACTTCAGTATGTTGGAAGGAATGGGAAGTTTCAAGTAGCTGTAGTGTCTGGGGGAAAAAGTCACAGCGCATTCTGGAGCGAGGGGAGCAGGAGCAAGGTGCCAGTGGCAGTGTAGGCTCTCAATGACCGTTTGGTGTTCCCTGGTTTTCCCCTCACTGACAGCCCTTGGGGCGTATGGCTGGGCCACCTAAAGAACTTCTCGCCTGCCACCCTGCTCCAGCAGTGCGAAAGATGTTGCCCTGCAGTATTCCTCGGAAGCTCAGGAGGAAGGTAGATCTCAGTGCACTTTGTAGTGCTTGGCTTCCCACCTGGGACACAGCAGCAGTGAAGTCACCTACCTGTCTCATTGTCTGCTTGTTGGTGTCTGCAGGTGCTTACTGTTGGCAGAGGTAGATGAAATCCCATTTACAAAACATGGTTGCAAATGACTGTGTTGGTCAGTGCAATAATTGACCCAGACATAGGGTCTGACTTTCAGCTGATTTTGAAAATGACAGCTGGTAAATCATGAGAATTGGGTTGCTTAAATGCCTTTAGAATACCTTGACCCTTTTGTCCTTGCAACATTAAAATTACGGGGTTTTATTTTTTTCTATGTGGGACCTAAATCCTTGCTAAACAGATAATAAATGGAGGTGTATTGTACAGCTTAAATTATTACCCATTGAGAATGGCTTTCATGCCCCTCTATTCCTTCTTGGATAGATGTTTTTTCTCCTCGTGTTTTCTGCAGCTGCTGCGTTAGGATGCTTTGATATAGTTCATATGACAAGAGAAATTTGGTGAAATGCAGAAAATAATGGGGATATTTTAATATATGCCTGCGGCACTGGCTGTTGTGGAACAGAAAGGATTCCCCCTAGCCCTGACATGAGGTAATGGATGTTCTCCTGCAACAATGCTGGATAGTCACATACCTGCTGGTGCAAAGTTACCTGCAAAGCGTTGTCTTGGCAAGAGACAGTGTTGCTGTCTTTACCAAAAAACATAGCTTTTGGTATTTTCAGTCAGCTGAAAATCTCTAGTTTAGAGTCAAACTTCTCTAATCAGTTTAGATACAGTAAAAGTCTGTGTGAGAAAGGGAAGTTATTTTATTAATTTTTTTTTTCCACTAGAATTGAATGTTTGCATGTATTTATGAAAAGATCAAAGGGAAGTTGTGCCTTGGAGAGCCCTCTAGTGGTGATGTCCTTAATAAACGTGGGAGGGTTTGGATTGGGTTTTTTTCAGTGTGGTTACCAATGAAAATGGGAAAGAGGATTCGTTTCGGTTTTGTTTTTTTTTATTTTTCAATTTTTTTTATGCAAACGGTAAGTTTCTCTGCTCATCACTTGTGGATTGAAATATACTGTAAATGTAACTGAAAGCAACTTGCTAAAGCCTGTAATAAGTTTTGCATTGCCCCGTATCTATACAGTACCTAGAAATTGAAGAATAGACTTTAAATAGAAATTGTGTTTTGTTGCTACTGATCTTGGACAATTGGGAAGAAAAAGCATCACTTGGGGTTATAAAGTGCCCCTCTGACACTAGTAATACTGTCTGTTATTGGGTGATAGAAACAGCCTCAGGTTTTGTACTATTTTTTTTTCTTATGCCAGTATTAAAAGCAGTGTGCTAAGCCGTATTTTATCTGGCTTAGAAATTGTGGTTCCAATTTTTGAAATATTTTTACACTTTATCTTTTTGGCTTTGTTTTATGAACTGCATTCTAGAAAAAAAGTACTTTTCAGTTAATGATAAGTAACGTGTACTTTAATTTTGACTTTTTCTCCCAATTCCTGTTGCTGTAAAATTAGTCAAATTCAAGAGAAGAGCAGATGGAGACAATGTAATGGTACATAGGATGGACTGCACATATTACAAACTTGCGTTTTAACCAGCAAGTATGTATAAAATCTGTATGGTCTCATTAACTGCTACTCTTAAGTCTGGAATCCTGTCTAAATAAAAAGAGTAATGCTTTGCTTTTCTGAGACATCTAACATTGCAAGCTCTGGCTTCTGTGGAAGCTGCAAGATCTGAGATACTTTTGAAAATCTTGCCAAAGTTTCAGGGGAGGAAAGCAGAGATATCAAATTATCACTATGCTTTTATCTTCCGAGGCAGGACTATGGGGCACTAGGTAAGTGGCTTCCTTGCCAAACAGATCATCTTTCCTGTCAGAACGCTCCCTCCTTGCTCCTGTCTAAACCTCTTTGGACAGGAAAAGGACCATAATAATACAAGTACCCTGAGAACTGGAGAGTGAGAATAGATCAGTGGCATTAAAGAAAATGTTGGCTTGTAGAACTGACACATGAGTGTCTGTAGTAACGGTGACTAAATGTCATGACTGCACGAGTTTAATATAAAAATTTTCTTCAGATTCAAAGGGGTGAAATGCAGGATGTCTGTTTTGGAAAGCTGAGGAGTGGGAGGGAATGCTCTGTGGGTGTTTCATGGGTTAGAGAAGGGAGAGCTCTTCAGGTGTACTTCCTTTCTACGAGATGGCTCAATACTGCCAGTGTCACTACACCCTCACTGCTGCTCACAAGACACAGCCCTAGCCTGGGAGCCTGCTTGAGCTGCCTGTGAACCACGTACAACTGAAGAACCACTGATGGCTCATCCTTGTTGCTGTTATACCCAGTATGAGTACAAAACTGGAGGCAAAAACTATATGGAGGGAAACTGATGGGAAACACCTTTGATCGCCTGTGCTGATACTGCACATAAGCCCTTTGGACAAGGGTTTATTGCAGCCAATACTTATGCAGGATTTGGTAAAAGGTCTTTACTGTGTGCTGCTACCTTGTCATTGAAGAGAAGAAAACATGAGCTTCAGCTGCTCAAGGCTTTGGAATGCCTAGTAACATGCTTTGGAAAAATTACTCAAAATAAGCTTACATGTGTATTTAGTAGAGGGAGGGTGTTCAGGCTCATAAGCCATATTCAGCAACCATTTTCTGCAGACCAGCCTATTTTAGAAATGTAGCAATTGAGCTTTCCTGAAAGCCGTGCTTCGCTTTTTAAAATACTGGATTGTGTTCTTCCTGTGTCTTGTGTCTGTGTTAGCTTGAGAGTTTAAATCAAACTAAGAGTCCTGAAGAAGCAGGTCTTTAAGGATTTGAAGGGATGAACTTTAGAGTAAGCGTATCCTGCTTTTAAAAGAAACTGACATTTTTGTCTGTGTTCTGCTGTCATTTTGTGTGCTCACTGTGTTGATAGGAATTAATTCCAAGCCAGGCTGATGACCAACTGACCTGAGCCAGCTTTTGTTGCAGTTTCTGAAGCGTTGCACAAGAGGTTTGAAGGAAAAAGTTTGGGAGCATGTGACAGTTAATCTCTTTAGCAGTAAGAATGAAGTTTAAGCATACTGTTGGAAATGTACTCAGTTCTGTGCTGCTCTTTGTTTTAATTAACAATCTCCTGCATAGATTGGGATTGTAAACTTCTTTGCACTTTAGTCCAATTAAATCGTGCTTGGAGGCTGTCAATGGTGGCAAGAACACCCCTCTGCCCCCCCCCTTTTTTAATTGTTCAGTGAGTCTGTTGAATAATGAAAGAATTTGCTTGACGGGGTTTTGTACTGTTTCGTAGTCTTGATGAATTATTGCAGAGGATAGACGACAGTCTCTTTTGTGCAAAATGGATTGGAATGATTCATCCAATTCCTCAGAAAGTGACAATGAAGCTCATTCAGCCTTTACACAGACTGAGCACAACATAGTTGCAGCTTACTTAATAACAGCAGGTATGGGCATTATCAAATTGTTGCATAACTTTTAAAAATAGAACTGTAGATCTGAATGCTCATTTTGTATAGAAACAGTGATGGTATTTCGTTTTGTATTACACAGATGTCTGATGGCTTTTCTCCATAGCTTACTGACAAGTTAGCAATCAGCAGGCTGACTGAAGTGTGCAGAAACATCTAAGTTTTCTGCTCTATATTTGAAGGCAGTGTTGTGTCTCAAAAATATATGTTGTTGATATGTAATTATAGAAGAGAGTGAGAATTAGTTTCTGCCAGCTTGCAAAGAGATAAAAATAGGGCATAGCTATCACATCTTGCATTTTTCTGTGATGTGCTTGAAGCTATCTTGAGATTTTCCTGGGCCACATGTTTGTAGTAATATATGTGTAGTCTGAGCATGTGAGCGGGTGTCTGTTGGGGGATGTAAGGGGAAGGGTTGGAATGTGACTTAGAGGGAGGGAGCTGGTCATTAATCAGAGAAGAGCAGACTGCAGTTGCAGCTGTATTTCTGTATTTTTCACCGATGACACATGTTAGAAAAAGCACACTGAAAGGCTTGACATCGTGTTCGTTCCCTCCGACTCCAATGGCCTTTGGCTAAATGTGAATGATTATGGATTTGTTTTTTCTTTCCCCTTGAAATCTTTCTCATTGTTATGCTTCAGTAATGTTTTTTGGAAGCATTGAGTTCTATAGCAAAGAAATAGCAACCTGACCAAAACCTGAAACCTACTGTGTTTAAAAATAGACCTTTTATACCTTTATTATAGAAAATTAAATCAGTTTATTCATACTATACATTTTCTATGTTATAATTAGCTTTTAAAACACTTTAAAACCTTAATGCATTTTAGGTTTGTATGAAATACTATTGCTGATGGTCACATTTTATTTAGCATATCTGTTTGAAATTGCTGTTCTGGTGAAAAGAGTATTTTTGAATGTAAAGGCAATCATTTGTTTTAGGTTTTTAGCAAAATAGGTAGAACTGCTACACAGATCACTAGGCTTGTTAAGAAACTGTAGACATGGATGATGGTCAAGTGTTGGAAGGCTAGTTACGTTATTCAGTACTACCACACTATTTGCAGGTAACTGGATCTATGAGGTGCTGCAAATATGTATGATGCTTGTATTTTAATTAAAATTGATTATGTTGTGTGTAACAAGGTGGTCTTTTCAGATAGTTTGACCACCTGATATTACGGATCAAAGATACCATAGGCAATCAATGGCAAAAGCCAGAATCAACCCAGATCTTTCTTAATCTTGCATGGAAATGGAATGTCTTTAAAAAGTTTGCTTACTTTGTATTGTTTTTTTGTTTGTGTGTTTGTTTTCTTATAATAATTGGGGGAATCTAGTGAATCTTTCACCTGTAACTTGGACTTTGCTTTCTTAATGAGGAATATTTTTGACAGTAAGGTCTATAATATCTTTGAAAGTATGATTGATTGCTTTGCAAATGACTTACCACAGCAAATCTCACATCTAGAAAATTTAAGCTGTGTGTTAATAAGCAAATGTCTAAGAATAATAATGAAGTACAAATACAATGTTCATCATTATGCTGCTTTTTAAAAGGCTTGAATGCTTCTCTCTTGCAAATAATTTGTTTTGTGAGAAGGACGTAATTGCTAAGTATTGCACTCTACAGTGGTCAGTGTATTAATTTTAGTCATGACAACAGGGACACTCAGGCTGCAAGAAGCAGAACTGCCTCACAGATATCCTTCAGCTTATGGTGATGCTGACTGGAAAAGTAAATTCCTTGTGATACATGGACCTAACCTTCATTGTTTTGAGGCTGCTACCCACGTGTCTTGCTTAACTCTGTCAGGGCTTGTATTTGCATTTGGTCTGCATTTAGTTTTCATTGCTTCCCTAGGAAGAAAGAAAATAAGACATTCTGCTCTTGATCAGGTCATGAAGTTTTTATCTTCATCTTCACAAAACTGCAAGGTTTAATTAAAGAAAAATGGGAATAGTTGTCTAACCCTAAGATGTTTTACAGGCCAAGCAGCAGCATCCATGTGATTTTTCTGAATAACATGAGTTGTCCCAGATAATGAGTTCAGGTTATTGAAAATCTTGGGCTTGGTCTGCACGCCCTGCTCTCTAAGAAATCATAGAATCATTTAGGTTGGGAAAGACCTTTAAGATCATTGAGTCTAACTTTAAATCCAGCACTGCCAAGTCCACCACTAAACCTTGTCCCTGAGTGCCACGTCTACTCATCTTTTAAATGCTGTCAGGAATAGTGACTCAACCACTTCTCTGGGCAGCCTGTTCCAGTGTGTGATAACCCTTGTAGTAAAGAATTTTTTCCTAATACCCAGTCTAAATCTCTCCTGGCACAACTTGGGGTTATTTTCTCTTGTCCTGTTTCTTGTTACTTGGAAAAAGAAACCAACATCCACCTTCCTACAGTCTCCTTTCAGGTAGTTTAGAGAGTGATAAGGTCTCCCCTGAACCTCTTTTTCTCCAGGCTAAACAACCCCAGTTCCCTCAGCTGCTTCTCATGAGTTTTGTGCTCTAGACCCTTCACCAGTTTTATTACCTTTCTAATGAGCACTGCTTGAATTCTGGCTGGAGAAACTGTTCTTCTAGTTGACTTGATTCTCAGAAACAGGGAAGAGAGCATTTCTTGAATCTACTTGTTTTTTCTTACTTTGTTCAAGATTGAATCCATCTTCTTTCTTACATTTTGCTCCCCAGAATGCTTTTTTTTTTCTTCTCTATTATTAGTCTGTTTTAGTGGTGCTAAAATTTTTAATGAATATAGACTTGGCAATTTCCTCTTTTTCTTCTGTTTTGGTTTTATGTTCCCCTCCACCCTCCTTCATTTTATGATTGGGGTCTGAAGCACTAAATTTAAGTGTGTCTAGCAGGATCCTTCCTTCACCCTGAGGATATGAGTTTATAGTCCTGTTGTATTACTGTTTTCATTCTTGGTAGCTGTAATATCTGATAAAACATTTCTCATAAGAGGCCTGTACTGCTTTGTAAACTTGTAATTCTATTTTGCTTCATCTTTCCCAAGAGATTGCATGCTACCTATCAACAGGAGGGCTGACAGAACTTGCACCTGAGGACAAGCATGCTTGATGGTTTTAAAAAGAGAATGGAAAGAGATAGCCAAGAATTAATTATAATTTTGCCTTATTTGATCTTAAAATTACTGAATCTGTTAAGAGAATTTCTATCATGTAGGAGATTGGTACTGATAAATGAAGTATTGCAGTGAAACTCCTTATGTGAATTTCAGGTATAATTAAAAATGTACCATTTTACATAATTGAAAAGGAGAAACTCCATTTAAAAGCTAAAGAATTGGTGGTGTTTCTAGTGTCCATTGCCCAAAGTATCATCTTTGTTATATTTTTATGTATGTTATTGTGATTGCACTGGCTTTCCTTCTGCCCTTTTTCATGGTATATGTCATGGTATTAATGTAGCTCTTGCTGAGCATAGTGGTTCAGGTGGCACTTCTGATATGTATTTGACTTGAGAAACATCTGCCTCAGTTTGCTCTGGGGTTTATGCTGGTATTTACAAATCTGCGGATTGTGTTCCTGTGGACTGCCAGTGATGGAAGCCACAGGACTTTCCATAATTTGAAGGAATTTTTATAATGATACCAGTTGAAGTCTTCAAAATTCAACTGAAGTACTTTAAACTGATTATTGCCCTCTGATTTCCTGACCCTGATGATTTGAGGTTATTGTTTGAACTGCAGCATGTTTCTAGTTTTGACTATAAACTGATGTTAGAGATTTTTAACTCTGTGCTGCACCACTGACAGAGATGGAGAATGTTGTATAATACTTAACTTATTGCCCTTTCCACAGAGACCTGTCAGCAAAAACTAAGCTGTGTCAGGTTTTTGGTGGAGCCAGTAGAGGAGCAGTAATCCCACCAGGGGACGGGAACAGGACGGGCAGTGACTGTGAAAGGAGTTGGGTCTGCTTTTGGAAGTCCAGGATTATGCCTCAGATCTGTGATGATGAAAACGATAGTGTTTTGTATAGTTTCATTCATATATGAAACTTTTAAAATAAATTAAAAAAAAAATAATTCTGAGGGGCATTTCCATGGATAATATATTGTTAGACTTCTACCAAAATAGTATTCCACTTGTAATTTAAGGTGCCCTGACTATACAAATGTTTGTAAGATTAGGATTTGGTTCAATGATACTGCAACAGCTGTTCCAGGCTAGAGAATCTATAAACAACTTACAAATTCCTGTTATTATTTACAAGTTGGGTTTTTTTAATGGCTGTGTTTGCTTGAACATGTTAAGATTCTCTGTTGAAGTGTAAGGGGGAGTTTTTAACCTTATTAACTGTTTATTAATAGCTTGTATTGATAATAAGTTAGTAAAAGTTCAGAAGATGGGAGTTTGCTCTGGATATCTCTGCAACAGGATAGAGTCTGGAGAGAGTAAAACCACAACAAAAACCCCCCTGTTTTGTGGGAGTGCCAAGTAAACTAGCTCCAAGAGCCATGCAGAGGGATTTGGTTAGGAAGGGAAATAGTAGAGGAAAGGAGGATCTGAAAAAGGGTCCTGATCGGATGCGCAAGTCCCTGAAGAGTGTCCTGAGTACCTCAAAGAGTGTTATGTCCAAACCAAATTTCAGAGGTATTGGACACGAAGAGAGAAGAATGTACATTTTAGCTTTAGTACTGTGTGTCTTTATTACAACTCTTTGTCTACTGGCCATTTCTTACGTTGCCTCCTAATGGACTTCAGACACAGTTTGAGTCAAGCCAGATGAAAGAGATTTAAAAATAAATAGGTTAGTGAGGCAGGAGCAAGCTGTGCAGAGCTGGACTTTTACCATGGCTATGGCAGAGCCCCAGAACTTGCCAGATGGAGGAAATAGCTCTGGTGCAGGCCCAACAACGGCACCATGGCAGGCTGTGTGGATCATCCACACTGCTTGTCAAGGCTTAGGAAATACAATTTACAGCAACCTGAGCCAACTCTGATGCTTGCAAAGAGTTGGGACCTCATGCGCAGAGAGGGGAGTTAGTTTGGCTGGGGTAGTGGTAGCAAAGTCAAAGCTCAGGATTGTTGTCTGAATTCACGGTGGAAACTCTCTGGTGAGAAAGGAAGATCTCAGGTGGTGGCAGGGACTTTCTGCTAGATCAGATGCATCATAAGCACCGCTTTTTTTTGCCAGTTGCCAACCTGCATTCTTTTTTGCCATGGGAGACAGCACTATACTCAATGGCTGGAGTGTTTGAATTGTAATCCTAGATGCTTTAGAATTTCTGCTAAGCTTGTCATTGCATCGGAAGTCCCAGTTTGGCAAAACACTCAACTTTTGGCCCTTACTGAATCCAAGTGAAAGTTACCTAATCGGAAAAGCTTTTCTCTCCTTTTCAGGTGTCTGTCCTCTTTGCAAAATTACACTTGACTGAAAATAAAACTTGTTTAGGACTTGGATATTACAATAGGCTCCATTTTCTTCTGCATGTATATTACTGGCTGGTGTGCATCTTTTTTAAAGTTTCCCTTTTTCTGTCTTTACAGGAGTGATAAGCATTTTCAGTAACATCATTGTGTTAGGCATCTTTGTGAAGTACAGAGAGCTTCGGACAGCAACCAATGCAATTATTATCAACTTGGCTTTTACTGACATCGGTGTTAGTGGCATTGGTTACCCTATGTCGGCTGCCTCAGACCTGCATGGAGGCTGGAAATTTGGATATACTGGATGCCAGGTATTGCAATTCATTGAGAGAAAGTTTTGAGCATTTGGAAGCAAACTGAGAAATACGTAGTAGCTCTTCCTGATATTAGTTCTTTGAAGAGAGAAAATGGAGATGCAAAATTTGACTGTAGACCTGATGCTGATGTTCTGTAATGTCAGGATTTTCTGCACATAGGATTTCCTGTGAATTTTATTCCAAACTTAAAAAGTGTAACCTTATATTTATCAACTAGAGATTTTAAAATAGCTTTAAGAAGGTTTAGGAAATGAAATCCCCAAGTGAAGAAGGTTGTAATAGTACATGCACATTTGGTAACTTATTTGATAGTTAAAAGACTTTGGATGGGGGTACTGTTTTGAAGATGAGTTTGACAAATCTTAATGAGTTCTACTTGGCAAGTACATGTTCTTTTGGCCGGGACTATGAGGATATCAAAAATGAAAGTCTGCAAGATTATTGGTCTCCATTAAAGATTTAGCCTAGTTTTAATAACTGTCTGTTTTTAAAAATAGACTGAAAAATTATATTTCCATAGCAGAGAGATGATGCCCTCTGCTCACTGTGTACTGTGATTTAAATCTACTTTTTTAAAAGACTGTTGGGCTTAAGTGCCCAGGAAAATTAGTAGTAATGTGAAGACATATGCTGAAAATGTGACTCAAGAAAATATTAGCAACACTATACATTTTGGACCTTTAGATCTGACATCACTTGCCTGTGTACACAGTTACTTGAATCTCGAAAATTAGTCACTGTTTGACAGGACTTTAAAAACTTTTAGCATGTTTGGATCTAGACTGACTTGTAGTGGGTTGAAGTTGATGTGAAATTTCAGTACGAATGCTTTGGGAGTTAAGGTCACTTGCAGCACAACTCATGTCAACCTAAACTAAATGAATCCTGTGAACAAAGATGGCTGAATGTCATGTGGTTCTGTTATAACCCCTAGTGGCATGTGGTCTGGCACAGGACTCTGTTTCTGGGGTGTCATAGCCCTCCCAGTTCACGGTCAGGCTGCCCATGGGGTATCTGGGCAGATGCATTTGGAGCATGTTGGGATTGCAGCATATGTCACTCTGCAGTAGATCTGACACATGTAAAAATGGGAAAATCAGTGTTCCATATCTGTGAAATAAGTGTAGTTGTGCAACAGAGGAAGGAGTGACAATTCAGGACCTCACATTTGCTAAAGCCATAACTTTTTTGATGTATCAAATGCTCTCCAGGTTTCTTTAACGTAGACCGAAAACATGAATTGAACCCCCTCAACCTCTCAACTCTTTATCTCTGAATCTCAAAATTTACATATTGAAGTATGGTGTTTGTTTGCTTTTTAGACTACTGCCTTTAGGGTTTCTGATGTGCGCACAAGCATGTTGCTTTTGAAATGTTTAATTTTAAATGAGCCAGCTCTAAATTGCCTGCATTGAATTGGTTTCTTCAGTACCTTGCTTACGGAAGAGAACACTGGCTGAGTGTAATTTACTTTGATTCAGTCCACAAATTTGTGCTTGTACCTTTGAAAGATTTCTCAGGAGGGTTTTTTTTGTTTATTTCTTTTAATTTCAGATCTATGCTGCCTTAAATATCTTTTTTGGGATGGCGAGTATTGGTTTGCTCACTGTTGTTGCAGTTGACCGTTACCTGACAATCTGCAGGCCTGATATAGGTACTGTACTTGTGGTCAAAAATTGTTCATTGTCAGGCTTCTATGAAATAAGTCCAATTGTTTGCAGTCTTTAAAATGCCACATGCCTATACAGAAGCACATGAAAAGCCTCTAGCTGTGGGGAATTTTGACCTCTGTCAAGTGGGTTTGTGCTTCTAGTGTTATGTTAACACTGTACTGGATGATTTTTTCTCCTCTCTATTACAGTTGTATTGTAGCAGTTAATTCCTCTGCCTGCAATCCTGCAAGGATATATTTGAATGCACTGTTGCATAACAAGCTTTTTGGAGTGGGGTTAGGATCAGGTATTGCCTGTGTGCTGTGAGTTGGAATTGGTGATGGTATTTAAGTGGCATTAAAGGCTAGAAAGCTTGACATGTTGTTCAGCAGTATGAAACAGGTACGCTACAATGTTCGGGAGCATAGGCCTGTGAAAGAATCATTATTAAGCTGGTATGTGCTTGATGGAAGCTACTTGTCAGTCAAGTTCAACACTGGAAGGAAGCTAAAGATGACAACAGTTTGTGATTGTATGTGCTTGGCCACAGGAAGAAGAATGACTACCCGTAGCTATGCCACTCTAATCCTTGCTGCTTGGATAAATGCAGTCTTCTGGGCTTCCATGCCTACTGTAGGCTGGGCTAGCTACGCTCCGGATCCGACTGGAGCAACGTGCACAGTAAATTGGAGGAAAAATGATGTGTAAGATTCCCATTCACGCTTTCTTTTAAATTTGTTGTCTCACTGAAGGCTAAGATTATTTAATTCACCACTATATGAGCATAAATTCTTCTTTCTGAAGTATGAAGCCTAATGTATGAAAATCATTCTAAAACAATGGAAATAATAGAGAGCAATTCTAGATAAAACATAGGAATTGAGTCACGCTTGAAAACTGCAAGACTAGTAGTTGCTAAAAAAACATAGAAGCTAAAGAAAGTTTTCGTAATTCTTTAAAAACTTGTTTTAAAATTTCGTAATCAGATCAAAATATCAAATTCTTTAGTAACTTTTGCTGGATGACTGTTTGTAAGTTACTATGTTTTGTTTTTCTGTCTTATCAGGTCCTTTGTTTCCTACACAATGAGTGTAATTGCTGTTAATTTTGTTGTACCCTTAACAGTCATGTTTTACTGTTATTACAATGTTTCCCGGACAATGAAACAGTATGCCAGCAGTAACTGCCTGGAGAGCATCAACATAGATTGGTCTGACCAAGTAGATGTGACAAAGGTACGGTAAATGAGAGCGTGTCTTGTTTTCAGCATGTTCTTTTGTGTTAAAGTCTTGAGGGCAAAGGAACAGTGCAGCCTTTTAAGCATTTCTGTTTCCTACATTCAACCTCATACTAAATATTTACTGAAATTTAGCCTTGGTGAAAACTCTTGGCTTGGCTTGTAACACTAGGTTCTTTACTTTTGGCCTCATACTCTTTCCAGAGTCTTTGAAGACTGGGAATAACATGAATTTTCCTTGCCTCTGGCCTCTGTCATTACGTAAAATGTACCTCAGAGGCATCCTAGCAGGACTTATACTCTGTGTCTGCAGAGAGCTTTCTGCTTGGTTCACAGATGTACCTGGTCTGAAATAGATTGGCCAACCCTAATCTGAACTCGGCCTGGAAATGAAAGTGCATTTCTGAGCACCCAAGCTGTGTGATTTCAATCTCTTGTTCTTTTCAGTCTGTTGAGCTTATCTCTTTCTTATGTAAACAGTAGCAAATGTGAGTTATGGTATAAAATGAAATACCCTTTCTGGAAGATTGACATTCTTTTAATGTATAAAAGTCCTTGGGAATGCTTGAAGTTCATTAGCTCCTTTTGATTTTTTTGTAAAAGTATGATTTATGTTTGGGCATGCTAAAAGTGAGAGAGAATTGGACAGAAGATTATGTACCTATGCTTTTGAATTACTTGTCAATGCAAACTTAACATTCCCTGGAAAATTTTCCCATTGCTAAATTCTAAAAAATGATCTTTTAACCTAAAAATAATGAGTTGAGCATTTTGATCTTCTGAAGAACTTTCAAAATGCTTGAAACTGAGGATTCAATTATAAATTTAGATTCAATATTTGTGAAGAAAATACATTTTTCCTGTTTTGCAGTTGAAGACACTGTTAATGTTAAAAAAAAAAGTTGAATCTTTGAAGTTAAACAATATCCTTCTTTAGAACTGGACTGCTTTCTTTTTCATAAATTAGCATCTTCTAGGCTTTCTACACACCAGATGAACTTCTGAATGAAAGGATTCCTCCTTTACATTATTATCAATAGGTATTGTGTTTGTATTTAAATAGGAATCTTCTGTGGAGAAAGTCACTGCTTGTGTATTGGCTGTGCTCTAGAACAGCTCATACAAAGTAGCTGTTTACTCCTTGTTTCTTTCTTTGTTCATCTCTGAAAGACTGAATAAAGGTATAGGTAAACAACACCAGAGAATCCTGTACGTACAAAGAGCCCTGCAGCTTTGTTTGGTTTTCTAGTGATTTGTTTTGTCCTCTTGATGAATTTGAGATTTCCATTCCAGTTCCCATTGCTGATTCATGTCCCTGACAAAAGCCAGAAAAATTTGGCCCAGTTGATTCCTTTCCTACCCTCTCACTACCTCCAGTTTATTGCTGTTGAGTTCTAGCTGTGGTGTGGTGTGTTCAAGGATGGGAGCCTCAACATCCCTAGGTTGTTCTCTCTGACAGGCAAGCAGAGAAGACGTGACTGCTGAGATACCTCCTCAGTGTGATGCTTGAACATGGCTATCGTGCTTCGTTAAATCAAGCAGTCACTTCTGGGTTCCTTAAGGATATGGACTAAGCCTTTGTCAGAGGCTTTGTCCTAGAAAATTTGCATTCTTTTATTTAACTGTACCATAGTTAAGTCTTATGAAACGTCTTTATTAACAGCCTTATTAAACATTTGGCTTAGATTTTTTCTCTCTGTTCATATTTAATTTTTGTAATAGTATCCCAGAGTTACCTGTTTTGGTGGTCATAGTTCATGTGTGAAGTCCTCTCTGGCCATTTAAACTTCTAATGGACAGGTTTAACATAATCAGTAGTGCTGACTATGAAGGAAGATTGTATGTAATGAAATAACAGCATGCCAAGATACTTGACAGTGTGATGTGCTATTAAATCCCCAAAGTAAGATTTCATTATAAACTATATATTTATAAAAATATATAAGATGTATCAGGTGTACTTGTTTACTTGTTGTTATCTGTTTCTGGATAGCTCTATTTTCACAAAGGTGCATGTGCTTCTGAGGTTAGGTTCTGAGGTCTTCAAGTAATACTGATTATGTATCTGTTCCTCTTGTTTCACAGATGTCTGTTGTGATGATTGTAATGTTCTTGGTGGCATGGTCTCCATATTCTATTGTGTGTTTATGGTCTTCCTTTGGAGACCCAAAGAAAATTTCTCCTGCAATGGCTATCATAGCTCCTCTGTTCGCAAAATCTTCCACATTCTATAATCCCTGCATTTATGTAGTTGCAAACAAAAAGTAAGTGGTACCAGTCTACTTCACGACTTTAGCATGTCACTAACTATAGAAAGATGACCTGTAAACTATGGCAAACTGATTAGTTGAAAAGATCAAAGGGTAAGCCACTGTTGATTTACCAAAGCCGACCTTTTGGACAGCAAAATCTAAAAGAAATTATTTTGATCATAATCAGAACATACTGAATTGATAAAGATTTTTGAGAACACATTAACAAGGCTTTTGTAAGACAGCTTTGAAAGTTCCTTTGTGGTTTCTCAAAGGGACTCATTACAGAATTTGGGTTGCATCAGCAGTAGACTGGTTTTAATGACAGTAACCAGAATGTGTGGTGGCTTAATGACATGTAACTTCTGTAGATTTCCTTGCTTGATTTGGGATGTGTCACGTTCTGACTGATTGTGATGGATTGACACTTTCCGTTAAAGAAAATAAGCTAAGCTTATTCTTCTGTTTTGAGCACGTGTATCAACTGCTCTAACCAAGCCAGACTTGACTCTCTGACTGAGGCGTCCTTCCTTTCTCTGCTATCAACCTAGAAGCAGTGCCTGTGATCTCTTGTCTAGATGAACTTATCTGGTCCTGCTGAGTCAATAAAAAATCATCTTGTTTTTTCCCCATTCTCTAAGTTCATATCTGTCATGGCTATACCCTTTCCTGGAATAAGCAAAAGCTACTGTGACCCCTGTTGTAGAAGAAATGCTGAACTTAACTGAGTTGTTCCTATATATGGAAGTGAAAGAGACTCAGGTCCTTTTAAATTCCAAGTACACCATTTTTTATTGAGTAAATTTTACTAAAATTGAAAACTGTTGCAATTCTTTAGGCCAGCTTACCCAGTTTTTCTTTGTATTTGGTTCTCCAACTAACAATCTTTCTGCTTTCCCTTTCTTTTCTGTTGCAGGTTTCGGAGGGCAATCCTGGCAATGGTGCGATGCCAGACAAGACAAGAGATAACTATAAACAATGCCTTGCCCATGAGTGTATCTCAAGGTGCACTGACATCATAGAACTCATGTCATTTGCCTGCATAAGTTACATGGAAAGAAGTGAAATCTGGGTTAAAGTTAATTAATCTTTTGGAAGATTAATCTTTTGGAATAATAATCTTCCCCAGTCAGCCAGCTGTTTTCTGTTATCACAGTAATTTTTTTAGATAGGTTAAGAAGACAAAAAACCAAAAACCACTAAGACTAGTTTGTGAGAGTGACATTTATTGGCTCAATACATTTGTCCCAAACGAAAAAATGATAGTGAAGTGGTCACAGTGACTCTTACAGGTTGGACAAGGTGACACAGGGGCAGGGAGAGACAGAAGCAGGAAGTGCTTGGATTCAGTAACATAGATTTTGCACCTGTAATTCCTTTCTTGAATTGCTTTCCCTCAGCTTCCCTTGCAATTCTTTCAGACTTGAAATATTCTGGATTCTCCCTGTGTGAGTATATTTCTATACCAAGTGTCCATGTTGTTCTGCTTTGCAAAGTTCTGTTTCTGTGAATATGTTAAGATATCAAAATATGTAGTCAAACCCTATAGAACCTGTTATCACCTTTTAGGATTTTGAAGGAGTTTTGGGGTATTTAAAGTATTTCTAATGTTTTGGCTCACACAACCAAATGAAGTTGTAGGAAAGGCAACTTTTGTTTTAGTAGCAGTATGTTTCTAGTGCTTCTGACTGCACAGCAAATCCTGAAAGTGAGATAAAACGCACCCTAAAGCTTGACACTTGGGAGACACATAGAACTGAGTAAATATTTATGGTCATTTCTCATAATTTCTAAATCAATCTCATGTTTATATAGGTCTGTTGTGTAATTTAAAAAAAAATACCTTTGGTGATGTGAGCAATGGATTTATTCAGGATGGAAAAGATGGCTATGTATAGGTCTGTTTATGAATGGTAGTATATGCACTCTTGATGATTCTCAGATTTGAGAATAAATATCTTCTATTATTATGTATGCATGCATCCAAAGTTTGACTTTGCAGTGTGTAACTTATTTAAAATATATGTGGGTTTTTTTGCTAAAAACCTGGTTTTGCAGGATTTTTTTAAAAGCTCTGGAATCTAGGCTTCCTATTAATTTGTAATTTTTAGTATTAAAGAAAATGCCATGCAATATCCTCATGCTGTACTAGATTTCCTTCAGGAGCCTTGGAACACTCTGTGGACACTAATTAATGCATTGCCTCTTAGAAGAAGCAAAGAGCTATTTTATTATGTACTAATGCTACAAGCTACATATTGAAACAGCCTTGAAACATGGTGGATATGATTTGAAACAGAGCATGTTTTTCTGACAGAATAAAGAGTGAGCTGTTTTAACTGATCCCTTTCAGGATACATTTGAAGGTTAAGCAACTACAGATCTCAGCTAATCTGATGTAATCTGCTGTTACTAAATGGATGTCTACATACACATTTGTAGCACACTGAACACGAATGCCTAGGAATAAAGTTTTCAAATTTTTTCGTATCAGTTCTGCTGGAAGGAAGCCATGTATCTGTTTATTTACTTCTACCTCCTAATGAGCTTTTTTGAAGAAGTGCATGGGTTTTGTCCTTCACAATGCACTTGCGTTTACCATGGCAGAAGTGATGGCACTGGAACAAGGTATATGTTTTATTATTTTGTTATACAATGCAATTTATAAAGAAAAGGGTTGGAGAATTAATATTCTCATACATTGAAAATTAGTTCTAGCATAGTTGAAATGAAGACATATTTTACACTGGTGTTATAAGGCTGGCAGCGTCCTTGAATAGGAGCAGATGGTGATTATGGCTTTGTACTTAGCAAATAGCTACTCTAAATCTTCAGTTTTTGCAGAAGGCAATTTCTTTCTGCTCCATGAATTTCCTACTATTGTAGGAAATATCCTTTCTATTTCTAGAAATTAGTTGTCTACTGTAAGGTGATTCTGGTTTAACAAAATACAGTAGTTTCTTCTTTTTTAACCTGCAGGAAGATCATAGAATTTTTTCTAATAAAGAGGTTAATTTGAAATTAGATGATCTTCATATTGTCATGTCAATTTTGAGAGATACTGTTTGTTATTGCTACTTATTTTATTGTCACAATGTATCTAGTATAAAGCTACGCGAGGAGAAGTAAAATACAGAAAGAATATAGAGAAAAGAGAGGGAAAATTAAAGATAGCCTTATTGAGATGAGGGGAATCTTCAAGCTTGTATGTGCAAACAATGTACCCCAAAGAAATGGAAACATACCAGTCCTTGAAAATGCTGAGAATTCCCATTTCACTGAAATCAATGGGAACAGAAAGTTCTTAAGACCTCTAAAAAGCAGGTAATTTCTATGTAGGCATCAGAAGGGCTAGAAAGCTCTTCTTTAGGGAAATTTTCAATTTTCAGTCTATTCTGAAAGCTAAATATAGACAAAATGCCTTGAATCTTCATCATACAGAAAAAATAGAAATTAGTAATCCAATATTCTGAATTTTAGTAAAGCAGATGGTATGCAGTTCCCACTTGAGGTACATACGTGTATTATTGCTTACACAATGGCTTCTGGTTTTCAGTTGTCAATAGAATGATGGGCTGAGGATGGTGCTTGTAAAAAAGCAAATCTAGATTTCATGTGAAAGTATCATTGCTATTTTGTATCCTTTTTTTGTTTTTCTTTAGAAACTCCACATTTGTCCTTTCCATTTTTTTAAGTGCAGAGGACTGTTCTTGATTTGACGCTCTCTGTTCTGTTGGTAGTGTTGCATCAAGTATATAGCATTTGCATTTAAATCTGAAATACAAATATCTGATAAAGAATGCCGCTCTCTCTCACCTCCCTTCCCTGCCGCCCCAGGTCTGTGCTCTGTAATGATCCTGACATGTATGAGATCCCTGTGAATGTTCCTGTGGATACTGTAAAACTTCGTATAGAGAAAACCGTCATACGAAGGATTCCAACTGAAGCCTTTTACTACCTAGTAGATCTCAAATACCTGTGGGTAACTTACAACTGTGTAGCCAACATTGATATCAGCAGTTTCTATAATTTGAAACAACTGCATGAGCTTCGGCTGGATGGCAATCTGCTCTCAACTTTCCCTTGGGAATCACTGGCAGAGATGCCCAACCTCCGGACTCTTGATTTGCACAACAATAAAGTGACCAGCATTCCCGCTGATGCTGGCCGGTACCTGAGAAACATCACCTACCTGGATATATCCAGCAACAAGCTAACCACCTTGCCATCAGACTTGATGGACATTTGGCCCCCCTTCTCAGAAACGGTCCTATCCAAGAACACAGACATTCTGGCAACCCAGAGAGTCATTTTGGGTATGTTAAAAAGCCTGTCTCATTCCTTATTAAAATGTTAAATTGCAAGTGTAGGCAGATAGGGGACTGGACTGTGAGTCGGGAGGGTGGGTTTTATCCAGGTCAGTCTTGTGTTTTGTTCTCTGATTATTTGTTTAATTATGTATTTTATATTGGTGACAGAAAAATATAACATGAAGATAGCAGTCTCCATGTATGTTGTTATCTCAAGGTTATAAAACTGAAGTAAAATCTACAAGATTCCATTCCATAGGAAAACAAGCCATATGGACTATTCAGTATCCATATAAATGGAGGTCTTCCAAAAGTTGTGTTTGTGATGACATTTCCATCATCACTGTATGTGGTTGCAACTGCAAGCATGTCCATTTGCAACTGTTTTTTCCAGTGGCTCACAAGCCAAATGAGTAGCTAGAGTTGATGCTCATATGAAGTCTGTACTGAGATGTCATGCTGCAGATAGTCTTGGTGGCTCAAAAGAGGGCAGCTCTGCACTCCCCAGGACTCCTGATGACCTTGAGTTGCTCTAAAGCTGGCTGATTATCCTGATGTTTTTCTCAATTTACATATTGAATATGAGAGAGAGAATAGGAATCTGATCCCTACGACTTCACAGTTCTTTTTGTAGTATTTAAGGTAAGTATTTAAGAATAGTTTGACCAGACTAATTTTCTTCATATTTTCATTCCATCTCTCTAGCATACCATCGCATCAGTTCTGTTTCTTTGTGCTTTATCTTACACTTTCTCTCCACTTTCTAGTCTTGCAGGGAACCCCTTTCTCATCTGCAGTCTCAGAACGTGGCTGGAACATCTCAATAGTGTTCTCTTCTGTCGCTGTTTATGTATAAGTGCGTGTTTTGATGCTTTTTGTAGTGCAGTGTACCAGGTGGAAGGGAAGAAAACCATCTGTCTCTCTCTACTGCAGTAGTTCTATACTCTGCCCTGCATTGTACTATCCAGTATTTCCAATTTCTTGTTCTAACCTCCCCACACCCAGTATTTTGTTCAGCTGCTTTGTTTCAGAAGCTGCAATTTCAAACTCATTTCAAATTCATTAATTTCAAAATTCATTCAGATGAGACTGTATGTCAGTAACTTCAGAGATGGAAGTAGGCTGAATGAGTTCCTCACATGCATGGTAGGTTTGCAGCATTAATAGAGTTTTCATTTGTTCAGGATTAAAAAAAAAAAAAAGAAAGAAAAAGCTGTAAAAGTAAGTCCAGCTCAGTAACCCCTTTCTCTGTCCCTAAACTGAAAGCTACAGGAGACAGTAAAGTCGGAGATAAGTGTGCCAGATCTAATCCTCCTGATGATCTCATGTGGCAGTCCCAGAGGTTATTTTGGCTCCTTGTCTTACATAACTGTTAGCACTTAAAAAAAAAAAAAAAAAAGAAAAAGAAAAAAACCCACCAAACAAAAACAAAAAAAAAAAGAAAGAAAGAAAAAATTCCCACCCAAAACCACCAAAACCCCCCAAACCACACACACTCTTCTCTCTTACTCTTCCCCCTGGCAACCATCTGCAGGCTTTGCTGGTGCGGGTGCTTTGCCAGCCTCCCGTAGTCCTGACAAGCCCTCTGGTGCCAGCACTAGGTTTTCAAGGGACTTGGGATGTGACCTTTAGTTCATCTATGAACTACAATTGGGTTTAAACACAGATCTACAGAGGGGAACATGCACTGGGTTCAAACAGCACCTTGCTTCTCTTTTTTTTTTTTGTGCTTATGTGCTGAGGGAGGCTCTATGCAGTCATTAGAGATTTGGATCTGAGAATGCAAAATGCCAGGTAGTAGTTTCAATTGTGTTCTGTTGAGTAAATCTACCTGTGAATAATTAGCTGAATTTTCTTTCATTGATATCATAGCCTTCTGATGGGTATATCCTAGTGCAGACAGACAGTCCTTGCTATATAAGACACTCTATAGCAAATAAGAAAACATCTCCTTCCTCTAGAGATTAGAAAATGCAGTATCATGGGTTATTTTGACAAGATTACTTGGTCTCTAGTAGGTGTTAGTTTTATTATTGATATTACTGGAGCTTGTGAAGGTGTAGTTAAGCCAGTCACCCTCACTGCCAGAGGCTCATACTTAGGTGGCTGTTAATGGACTGTTACAAAGCAGTTATTTTCCAGGAATGAATGGTTAAACAGGAAATATGACCTAGGAGTTGAGATGTTTCTATTAATGCTCCAACCATAGGAGGTGTTGGCTTAGTGTGACAGGAGCAAGGTGTGCCCTGGTGATGTCTCTACCAGGAGTGCTGGAACCTGAGGAAGGAGAAAGGTATCCTATAGATACTCTCCTCCTCCTCTGAGATAGAGATACGGTTCACAGAGATACATGATCAGGAAGGATTTTGAAAAGGCCTCTACCCTGCTGGGATGCAGACCCAGATGAACTGAGCTGTTCTGGTTAAGTCAATGCTGTTCTTAAAGCCTGTGGCCAGACCATTCCAGAGCCTTCTCTGGTAACCTCTTCTAGTGCTTATCTACAGTGAGAAAGTTTCTCTTAATATCTAACCTCAATCTCCCTTACTGCAAACTAAGCTGATTACCTCTTGTCCTACATGAGGTGGACATACAGAAAAACTACTTACCATCTCTTAGAGTAACCTTTCATACATACTCTGTTTGCTGCTTTAACTAATAACACCATTTCTTTCACCAGTTTCATAGACTGTGGGTTTTTTGTTTTCATTTTCTCTCATAGTTACTGCTTCCCTTTGGACTCCTTTGGATTTAAAAAAAAGATTTCTCTTAAAATGTGATGACCAGAGTTGCATGCTTTGGTGTTCAAGAGTGTCCTATGTGCTCCAGCTGTTCTCTGTGCATTCAGCCTGACCTATGTGACTACATGAGATGGTAACTTCTGCAGAGATCTGCTAGAGGCTGGAACCCAGAGCAGATAAATGTTGGTTTTGTCTAGTCAGGAACACAACAGTCAAATTCTTCTTAGTGTGAACAATTATGGCTTGAGCTGTCTTCTCTCCTAGTTGTGGCAAAATGAGATTGTCACTTGTATTTCATTAAAAAAATCAACAACAGCAAAACTCCAAACTCAAATGTTTGTACATATGTATTTTTTAACACCAGGAGGCAATTTTATCTTCAATGTCTGGACTAAGCATCGAGAGGGTTGCATGTAAGAGAAAGTTCAGGTTCCCCATGTTTACTTCAAGGCCTCTTGGAGGAGCCACATACTATTTTTGTCAGGGGACTGGCAGGTTAACCTCTCCTTATTCCAATTCATAATGTCTGTACTTGAGGGTCTGAGTTTTTTTATTACCTCCCACTGTATGATGTTCTTCAATGTGGACGCTGCTAAATGAAAGAGGGTCAGGGAATGATTCCTGCTCCTATGGCCAAATGGCTCATTCCACAGAGTTTAGGGCCAGCTCTTACCAAAGATGACTGGCTGTTCCACATTGTGTAAGATTTGGTTTTCTGTGGGCTCTACAGAATGATGCAATGACTCTAAAATGCAACTGTGTGAGTGGAGGTGTTATTTCTTCAGTTACAAATGTGTGAAGTATTGCGAGAATTTCATTGTAACCCATAGAATTGTGCTTTTGTAATGTAAAATAGCAAGGATATGTTGTATGCCTGATGGGCTGACAGGCATGCAGCATAATTTGAAGGTACAAAGCCTGCTGCACTTATACTGGGGGCCAAGAACAGGATAGAGACTGCAGTCCTTGGTCTGGTCCTATCCATAAGCCTTGCAGGGAGCAATCCCTGGAGTGCAAACTGTCCCTGGAGCCATATCTGTCTGTCTTGGAGAGTGCCCTTTGGAACAGTTCAAAGCTGTGGAGTCAGCTCACAATTAAGCAGTGGAAATGATTGGGGGACCAATATGTGAGTTCATCTGTACCTCTCTTGGTTACCTCTGGAGCTATAGCCTAATACTTTGATCCAAATCACAGCTAAATTTCAGGATTGGCGGCTGTACAGAGACTGAAATTTCTGGCGTGAATGATGGCAGTAGCATTATGGAAAATTACACCTCATGAGTCACTAAGAGGAACAGAGGAATCCAGGGTTTGATAGAGTGGCAGTTAGAAGAGATCCTGCCTCTGTTGCATGTAGAGGTGCCAATAATTTGAAATGCTGCAGGTCCATCAGGCTCCCAGCTTTTATGCTGGGTCACCGAGTAGATGCTGCTTTTCCTGAAACTGAAACTACCCAGCACAGCAATTGCTAGGGAGCACTGGGACACAGTGTGAGAAGTGGGTTTGGCTGTTCAGAACCATGGATCAAAAAGTTTGTAGCTTCAGCTGGGAGAGAGCCTCAGGTAGGTTGACCCAAGCTGGGGTGAGTATTTCCATTGGCCCAAAACTCCAATATTTCACATACTGCAATTTTACCACGAGTGGAAAGGAGTGTATTATACAAGTTATGGTCTGAGACTGGTTACTGATTTACAAAGGAAATTTTGCTTGTAGCTATTTTGAATACTAAAGTCCATATTGACACAGCATGGGGAAGCCCTGCATATTGTGAAGACTGCAAAATGTGCATGCACAGACACACATATACGTATGTCTGCCATTGTACACACAAGCATACATATAAAAATGCTAAATCTAGAAGAAAGAAAGGTTTTTAGAGCAATTCATGATTCATATTTGATGTTAAAATACACTGCATTGGTATATTGCAATGCATAAATATTTATCAATGTTTGTTTTGCCTTGGTTAGTATTTCTTTCTCAGGCCAACAAGCTGCCTTAATATTTCTACTAAAGAATCTAGAGTTTATAAGGACTTGGTGTTCCATCAGATACATGTGCCATTATCATTATTTTTATATTCTCTTCTTAGGAAATTATTTTTCTGAGGGGATTCCATTTCATTCCTTTATTCAAACTCCCCATTTATTCTGGTTTCTTTTTTTTTTTTTTCCCTTTGTAGTTTGGAAACAAGGTTTACATTCCCATTTCTGTTCTCTTCAATAGCTAACTGAAGTATAATCAAATTCAGTGTTTTATCCTTGATTCCAACTCAGTAGTACTTTCATCTTTTCATTTTGGGAACTCATATAACTTGATGACTTCCAATGGCTGTGTAAGTTTACTAAAAATAATGTGAATACTGTCAGACATTGGCAAGACACAGATAAATAGAAGGGATGAGCTGTAGAGGCAAGGAAGGAACTCCTGTAGCTGTATATATTATATGTATTTATATAAGTCCTACTTCTTTAGCCAGTTCCACTGGGAAGTGTGATGGATGGGGGAGATGAAGTAACTAACTGAAATAACCCTTTCTTTTCACTAAAGCATGGAAGTAGAGAGTCTTCTGGGACTACAGCTTTCTTCTGAAGCTGAAACCACACCTTCAGAATGATCCGAGATGGTCAAATCTGTGTCCCAGATCAGACTAAATTATCATCCAATCTAAGAACTGTCGATCTTTGTTTCATCTATGTTGTCCATTTCTGATACTTATTGTAAGAAGACTTATTTGGGTGTTCCTTGGGACACTAGGAGAATATGAAAGCCATGTATTTATATATGTCTTAGGGAAAAATTCTTCACCAAAAGGATTGTCAGGCACTGGAACAGGCTGCTCAGGGAAGTGGCTGAGCCACCATCCCTGGAGGTATTTAAGAGATGTGTAGATGTGGTGCTTAGGGACATGGTTCAGTGGTGAATTTGGCAATGCTAGATTTATGGTTGGATTTGGTGATATTAAAGCTCTTTTCCAACCTAAATGATTCTATGATTGTATTTCAAAGACCTTTGAGTGCTGCTAGTAGTATTAGAAACAATAATAAAACCCATCCTTTCCTGCAGTAAAGGTTGTAGGATGAAGAAAGGTTGCAGAAGAAATATTTTCTGTAATGTTCAACGTAAGGGAGAATCTGCTGCATGGTGTGCGGGATGGGAGCCCTACTGATCCTGCAGATCTGTCCTGATTAACGCTGTGAACCCAGAGCTCCTGCCCTTCCGCCTGCTTGTAGCACAGCTGCCCCATGCTTCTGTCCTCGAGATAGCATGGAGGCCATGCAGGGAGTTCCCATGACTTTTAGCAGCATTTGCTATGGAGGAATTTAGGCGTTGTTTCAAGGGCAACCTGTCTTCACTCTTATACCTTAGGGGAATTGAATTTTTGAATACTCATATAGTCTCTTTCTTAACATAGTGAGGAAAATTGACTACTTGTAAGCAAGTGAGAATAAAAAAAAAATTCTATAGGAATATTGTCTCTAACTCCAACTATAAACTAAAGCTTGCCTAATTTAAAGGATAAACACAAATAGTTATGTACATGTGCTTGATTGGGCAGAACTTTTATAAGCACAAGCAGCTGACATGCCTAAACATATGGAAAAAAATTGGTGACATCTCTTTTGTTTGTGAATATATGTGTGAAGTTCATAGGAAAAATTTTTATATTTTGGAGATTCTTTCTTTCTTTTTTTTAAAAAAGAAAAGCAGTTGCTGATACAGTTCCCTTGATTTCTCCTTCCCAGTAAGTAGTGAATAGATATAAAATCCCTTATGTCTGGAAGGGGTGAAACTGGATTGTGATGTCAAAGTCACGGAATCTCTTCAGGTCAAGTCTTGTTTTAAAGAGCGGGGATTAATTGAGGTTTACCACAGTATTAACCAATCACTGCCATTGTCCTTAAAATAACTTAATCTTGTTCAGGTGATAAAAGGAAGCAGTAGTTAATTATTCATGTATTCTTTCATCTACAGGTTTCTTCCAGAACAGAAAGCAGAATTTTTAACTGTTTTGATAATTCCTTAAAATACGCAGTGAACAATATTAACAGGTGTTTCATTGTTGATTTTTTTCTTTTAATTTTGATTTAATTCATATGACTTGTCTGTTGCACTAATCTGTAAATTCAGTAGTGAGGGATTCTAACATACCACCCCTCATTTCAGATTGTCAGTTCTGATAATTGTTAATACTTGAAAAAAATGAAAAAGGTATGCCCAAAAGCATAAGTCAGATGATAAAATATTGGAACTCATGAGTGATGCGCTGTGTGGTGTTTTACCTGGTGAAGCCGCTGTTGCTCCATGAAGGTCAACATAGCAGAGCAATCAATACCAGCTGAGGATTTAGACTTATATTCCTCAGAAATGGCTACTTTCTTTCACCATAAATTCACCAAGAGGGAGAAGCCTCTCCTTCAAAGACTTGGGAATCAAGATCAAATGTTATAGCCTTTAACAGAAGAGGGCAGATAGCATTCTTGTGTGCCATCATAAAAATATTGTAGTCATCAGCCTTTTTCAGGGTCCTTCCCATTTTCTATTCTTCTGTTATTCTTTTTGAATGTATTTCAGAAATTATCCTAAATTGAAGCCAGATTTCTGAGAATATTGGTATAGTTCAGAGCCAGATTAAGATTTTATTAGCTCAAAGCTTTTTCTCCTTAGCCTTTATCCTTTTTTCAAGGGGCAGAGATGTTTGTGTAAGCTCTAAACCCTTAAATCAGCATGTTCTCTGTGAGCATTGAAAAAAGAGTCTGAGAAGATCAAACTGTTAGAGCCCAAAGAAGGACTAAGAGCAGAGGAGAGTGACAGGATGCAAAAGGCCTGAGAAGCTGTCTTTCCAAAGGCACAGGCAGGTGAAATTGTATCATCAGGCTTCAGATACCTTTTCAAAGTGTTTTTTCCTAGATAAATAGCAAAGTTAAGCAAAGATAATCCAGTATATTGCTATGCTTCTGTAAACTTCTGTGAATAAAAAGTTTGGCTTAATAAACATTCATTCTGTTCTTCTTCACCTGTGCAAAAACTCCCTCACCAAGCAGCTGAACAGAAAAGACAAATTGAAAGAGAAATGGTTAACTCAGAATAGGTCCATGGTTTGCCTTGATTGTACTTGGTGGTAGTCATGCATCATACTGTAATAATAATATTCCTATATTGCCTTACAACATTTTTTTCATTTTCTTTTGTTTTCCTTCTTCCCTTCCTGCTTCAGGTTTGCAGGACAACCCATGGTTTTGTGACTGTCGCATTTCAAAATTGATTGAATTTTCCAAAATCGTGGACAACTCAGTTGTACTTCTTGATCCACTGGTTTCATGTAGTGGACCTGAGAGCCTGGCAGGAATCTTGTTCCAGAGAGCTGAGTTAGAGCAGTGTCTTAAACCATCCGTGATGACATCAGCAACAAAAATCACTTCCCCGCTGGGAAGCAACGTTCTGCTACGCTGTGATGCAACTGGGTACCCAACACCACAGCTTACTTGGACTAGGTCAGACAATATACCAGTGAACTATACAGGTATAATTGCTCTTTTATAGGAAACGGGAGAGCCTGGAATTGTTGAGTTGCTTGTGCTTTGATTCATTTTAGTGAATAGCAATGGATCAGGTATTGCAGCAAACTGGCAATTGTATCCATGCAATAGCTGTTATGAAATTCCTCGTCTAGGTCTTGGTCTGAACTGATCCAACAGACTGTTCTGATTCTGGATGTGTTCTGTAATAAGAACAATGTGCGTGGAGGAGGGAAATGGACAAAGTGGGAAAGGATAAGGAAAAATGGAGGTTGGGATAGTTGGTCCCTAACTCAGAAGCTGAAAAGTGGAAATGAGAATTTGTTACTGGAATCTCCATTTTGGTTCAAAATGTTCATGTTAAAAAAGCTAGTGAGGCCATAACTGAGCCACTCAGCATTGTAAGCATAGGAGTTTCCAAAAATCATGTTTTCTATGTTATTTGCAGATGTTTATTTGCAACACCCATCTTGAATGCTAAAGAGGCTGTGATTGTCTGATATCCTTCTAGATGCTATAATAGATATTTATTCAGTAACACAAATATAAAAAATGTTTCTTGCTTATGCCAAGTAGCTAGCAGTTTTCTTGAGTTGTAGGTCTGAAGAAGATAATAGTCCAAAGTACTGAAATATCTTAAGGCAAAGGTAACTTCCAAGAATGTTTTAGTGTGTTCTGCATCACTTGAAGTCAGAGAGACTTGTATTTTCTCATTACTTAGCAACTTTAAGACATTTGATTTCTCTTTATGTGGAATTGTTTTACTTAGTAATGCTGCAAATTATATTGTAATTTCTCCAGACATTGAATTCCTTTTTGACCCATGCTGAGCACTTTTCTGCAATGATATGATATGATATGATACAACATAATATGATATGACAGGGAGTTCCTTAGTTTGGTTTGGGTTTTGGTGTGTGTGTTTGTTTAGGTTTTATTTTATTTTAATACATGTAATTCCTTCTGTTAGAAATAACTTAAGGGATGAAATAGTCTAATAATATTTACTTTCTCTTTAGCTCCCTTTTATAATGTTTTACTCTTTGCATTTTCCTGTAGTAATTCAAGAAACACCTGGAGAGGGTGTCAGATGGTCCATAATGAGTTTGACAGGTATTTCATACAAGGACGCAGGAGAATACAGATGTAAAGCCAAGAACTTAGCAGGAATGTCAGAAGCTGCTGTTACTGTCGCAGTGGTTGGTGTGGTTACTACAACTGTGTTACCGCAGAAGTATGGAAGGAAGCAAGAGGCAGAGAGACAGAATACCACTGAGGAGGAATCCAAGCAGGAACCTGAGAGGACAACCACACCTCTTCCCACCACACCGACCACCACAGCATTGGTTAGCACTGAAAGATCAACAAGCATCAGGTTTACTGACAAGAAGCAATCCAGGCCTGTATTTGATGGAAAGAGAAATTCAAAGACAGTGACAAATGGAAATAAAAAGCAGAGTGGGGAGATAAGTAAGAAAGCTGAGGAGATGCCAATGAATACAGCAGGTATAGCTGAGCAAAATGTTACTGTAAAGAACCTAAGAGTGATCAGTGAAACTGAGGAAAGAGTAACCTTAACTTGGAAAACTGTCAATGCCACAAGCAACTCTGCAGTGACTGTGTTATACTCAAAGTATGGTGAAAAAGATATGTTGCCTCTGAGCACTGATTCTAGCAAAAACAAAGTCACAATTGATGGTTTGCAACCTAGTACTCAATATATGGCATGTGTCTCACCCAAGGGAGTGCCACCTACAAAAGAGCAGTGCATTATTTTCTCCACTGATGGGTTAAATGATGAAAACAGCTCTCAGTTTTCTATTCTGATACTGGCCAGCAGTGCAGCATGTGTTGTTATTTTACCTTTGATATTTTTCTTACTCTACAAAGTTTTAAAACTTCATGTGAAACCAAAATCTGCAAAGGAAGCTGATCTTGCAAAAGAGACCTATGTGAAATTTGAAACATTATCTCTGAAGCCTCGAACAGTGAATGCAGGAGACCAGCTCTGGGCACGAAGATACACAGATGAGTCAGAAAGACTTCTCCTTTGTTCTAGGTCAAGTATGGATTCTCAAATGACCTTCAAAAGCGAGGGCTCTAGGTCTGAGTATCTGTGTTAAACATGGGTAAGAGTTGAGGAGATGGAATATACAATAAGTAAAATTAATCCAAAATGATGATATTGCATCTGGAAGCAGGTTGGTGCTAGATGGTGGTAAAAATACATTATCAGATGTAACGCAGTCTACTGGATGGGTTGCCTGCTTCTTTTCTTTTTTTTTTTTATGTTTGTGACTTTGGATGTGATGGAATAATGTTCTTCAAAAGATACATACAGCATGAAATGGTTGCCTGGTTAAAGATCTACTATTTGTTTTCATTAAAACATCATTCTGTTTTATCTTCTCTTGTTTTACTGTATGACATGCTAGTTGCATGTATCAGACATTAATCACAACTTTATGTAACTTTTAAGTTACATAAGTTTTACGTTACAAAAGTCACAAACTTTTAAGTATGTACTTAAAAGTAGTGGGAAAACAGTTTAAACTACTTCTATTGAGGTCATCACTTTATTTGAAAATACAGGTTTTCATCTGACATCGGCTTGTGCTTTGAGATATCATACAGCTCTGTTTGTACAGTATCTTGGACTGGAAGTGATCTCAGGTCAATCAAGACTGAATCTAGGTAGCCACAGCGTATGGACTCCTGAGAGGTACAGTACACTCCGTACTGTCATTTTGCAGATGCTATGGCAAAGGAGCTTCTTTAGTATTCTGAAGCTCAGGTAAGATATCATTATGAGTAACTCCAAGAGAGACTAGATATTGATAATGTTAATTTATATGAAATGATCTTATTGCAAAATCTCAGCCTTAGAATTTACTTGGATGCGTATGTCTATATACCTCAATTTCAGAAATCTTTGTACAGAAAATTTTGTGGTACTGTCTAATACAACACACAGTCTCATTTAATTATATATTACATAGATATTGCACAATATTGTGCACTACACTGTAGTAGCATAATACATTTTGAGATAAAGTTAGAGGAGTTCTTGTCCTCAGATCATGTTGGATGTATAATGAAGTTCAATGAGCATAGTGAAAGTTAATTGTGAGCATGCTTCCCAATGTTTAAAAAAATAGTATTAATAGTGATGATGAATGCAGAATTGCCTATTAATGATAATAACAATTTGTCTATTCTGAGACTTCTTTTTTATTGCCTGAGGTAAATAACAGAGCTTTTATTGTTTTAGGTTCAAGTATTATGGTTAGGAGTATGTATGAATTGAGAATCAGAGTTTTTCCTAAAACTTAGAGCTGAATTGTTTTCTTGGACCTTTCTATGCCTAGAAGAACTGTTTGTTTTGCTAGGAAATTGGGATTTTTCTCTTCCCAGCAGGAGAAATACTACTCAAAGCTACAAACCAAAGATTAGTTAGTTGACTTTAAAATAGTGGCATTTCTTGGTGTCACTAGTGTAGGATTACATTTTGCCTGCTGGAATGCTAGAGAGCTTATCTTGTAAAGCACAGCTTGGCAAGAGGAAAACACTTTGTCAAAAAACCTCCAACATAAAATCATGGCAGAAAACATACTGAAAAATCTCAATAGCATCTACATGATAGTTCTCAATGGTCAGGAGTAATAGAATGAGTATTTGAGACCATGGAAGCTGCAGTAAGAAAGCAGGTGAAATGTTCAAAAGTGCAAAATTAGCTTGCCCAAGTATGCTTTTAGAATTAGCCTTGGTGTTCCTTTCTGTGTTGCCAGTATGTGTGGTTAAAAAGTGATCCTCCTTCTTTTTCCATGGATAATTTTGATTACAGTGAAAAAGTTTTTAGTTTTCTGAGTGGACTATTTTTACTTTGGCGGGTTTTTTAAAATTTTGGATTTTTTAGGGAAAGCAAATTCTTTTTGTGTCAAAACCAAGGTTCATTTGACAAACAGTTTATGATAAACTAAATTTTTAACACAGCCTGAAGTGTTACAATATTTGCCTTCTCTTTTCCATAGAGATAGTGTAGCCAGTAGTTGTTACTGAAAGTGTTTCAAATTAAAAACACCATGTTTGTCATTAATGAGAGCAGTTATTTTAACATTTATTTTTTAATTCCTGGAGAATATTTGATTTCAGGTTTCAAAGCTTTGCAAGAAACTTGAATCTAATTCTGGAGTTCAAAAGAGCTGTCACCTGACTTGTAGATGATACATCAATACATTGGACTGAAGTGGTGCAAAGCTCATCTGAGAGAGCTCACTTGCAAATGTGAAACCTTTTAGTTAGACCAATCCTTGTGGAATTAGCATGTTCTAAAGTTAGAAATTAATCTCTGTGATCACATGTATTATCAATATATTAAAGATGGAACATATTATAAAGGGTATATTATTTCAAGAAAATATGAGATACATTATTTTTTC
>VYZX01002463.1:66648-102764 GCA_013401335.1 Brachypteracias leptosomus | reverse complement strand
TCTACACAAAGGTTTATAAAGACACGTTGATATAACCTACATCTAGTTTTCACTGTGTAATACATTAAAAATACATTTTTTCATAGTGTATTGACATTTACCTTTCTTTCTACATGGGCTGTTATATTTGTTCAGTCTTAGGTCTTGTGTCGAATACTCTAAAAGATGGGTGTCCTTTAAACTTTGCTTTCAGAGCTGATCTGCTCTCAGTTAAAAACAAAATTATGAAACTTAATAAAATTCAGAAAATTATGGATTCTGAAACACAAGAATGTATTTTAAGCACACAGATAAGGAATGTCTTTAAACAAATATAAAGATAGTAAACTAGAAAAGGCAGCATCACCTAATAATGTGTTTAATTTGATATGACTTTCTCAACTTACTGTTTAATACATGATAACTCCTCTTTCTGGTACTGCAGATAGTCACATCATGGAATTCAGTTTTGCAAAATGATATGTGAAGTCTCAATTAAAGAATACTGAAGTACAAAACTTCATGAGGATAGTGATTTTCCCATTCTTTTTATTAAGTATTTAGATTTCTGGACCACAAGCACACAATATTTAGGTACCTCAAAATCACCCAGAGAAATGTGTTTCTTCTGTTGTGTGCGTGATGGGAAGATACTTTCTTTACCTCTGAGCTTGAAAACTAGAATATTTTAGTGAATATATTTTTTAACAGTCTTGATTTGAATTACTCATCAATGCTTTCTGGTGAAAATACTAGTAGGTGTAAGTAGATTGTATTTCATAACCTAATAACCTTCTTTTTGAATGCCTTTAACAAGAAGTGGAAAGTGGAAAGCTTATCCGCTCAAGATTTTATGTTTACAGCCAGAGCATTTTTCAAAATCACACTATTTTCAGTAAAGCCTTGATAAAATGTTACACAAGCAAATAAAAGGACACAGAATTCAAAAACAAATGCTTCACTTCGGAGTATTAGTGTTTGTCTAAGGAGAAATGTGAATATATTTTTGTTTCTATTAAAACTTTGTAGATACTAGACTTGTTTCTAACTTTTGGAGGACATTAAATGTCAGTGAACAGATTACTTGCTTCTTTTCTTCTTACCTTCTTTCTTCAATTCCAATTTGTTTTTCTTCACAGCTCCCTGTGGAGGAAACTTGACTGGCTCATCAGGTTTTATACTTTCACCAAACTTCCCACATCCTTATCCCCACAGCAGAGATTGTGATTGGACTATCACTGTTAATAATGATTATGTTATATCATTAGCATTTATCAGGTAAACTGCTATTTGCTCATAATTTCTAAAGTCATGTTTGTGACTTTATTATTGGCAGTTGTTCAGAGCTTTGTAGGGTAACATATGCATACTTAATATAGTTATCAAAATGATTAGTAATTTTTATCTTTGTTAGCAGTCATAACCAATACATTATTCGATACACACAGAGGTGTGGCTTGGGAGCTCATTGCTCCTGTTCAGTTAATAGCACTCTCTGTTGACATCAACTAATGTGGAAGTGGATGGTGCTCAATTCATTGAGATTCTCTTCCTAAGAAAGCAGCATGGAGTAATTCATTTGTCTTCAGACCATGAATATGGTCTCTAATGATGGAGCCTATTGATTCATTGTACTTTGCATGAGACACTCACCAGCTATTTAAGCAAAATTTCAAAAGTAGTCTGTAAATTTAGTCTTATTAGTCCGTATCATTTTAGGATACTTCCTGTTGTTCTGGTTATTAGATGGAATTGTTTTAGCATTTTCAGTTATCACAATGCAAATTTAAATTGAGCTTAATGGAATCGACAGAGGAACTTTTGTTGTCTATATTGTATGCAATCCATAAAGTAAATCAATATACGTATTATGGGTGAAAGATATGCATCCTAACTGAGGTATAGTGATGATGTCACAGAAAATTTAAATATTGTACTTATAAAGTCCCATCAAGTTTAAATGTTTGTTATGCTGGATGTTCTACAATAGTGGCTTTATTGTTCTGATGAGTGATAGTGTGATGACTTGTTTAGTGATGTAGATCGTACGGTTGTGTATTCTCAGCGCTCAGTGATATGGTATGTGTTTAGAAGAATTCCTTCCAAACAAATTAATCATTGAATTATAGTTGCATAATTAACAATTTAACTATTATGTTGGTGGTTTCAGAATCTACTCTGCAGTAGCACTTTGGGGTTTTTTTGGTCAAATATCATGAGCTCAATATATTTAAGAATATTCTGCTCTTTATATTGTATATTTAGATATGAGATCCTCCATCTTAGAATAAACCCTTTTTTTTTTTCTGTGTGCCTCAGTATAATATGTAAGCAGTTTATAGATCCCAGCTATTGCCAATCTGTTCTTAAAATCTGGGCAATTGCTATGATTCTTGACAGAAGCAGACATAAGACTTGCCTCACTTACGATACACAGATTGTTCCAGAGTGAGAAAAAATGTCTTCCTGGATAAATCAAACTCTGGATGCTCCTTTGAATATTGTTAAATATGCTTTTGAGTGGGACTTACTCCAGCTAACCATTTTAGACTCAAGACAAATGATGTACTTAAAAAATTTAAGCTGTTTCATTTGACTTTTGCATTTCTTTTGTAAGGAAATATTTCTTAAATAATCCAAAAGATAAAACATATTTTCCCTGAAGCAGCTGTATCAGATCTTCATTGCCTACATTTATTTTAATTAGGAGCTAGTCTCAAGTAGACACAACATATTTCTGGTGGTTAGATTTTCCTTCTTTTACTAACCACCTTTTTAAAACTTTTTTTTGTATAGGGACAATCTTATAAGTAAATTTGGTTAACACTCTGCCCTTAACTAAAATTAAGTTTTAAATTGGCTAATTGAGTTAATTAACTATAGTTGCATAATTAACTAAATTAATTAAATTTTTTTAATTAGCTAAAGTTCAAAATAAAAGATGAGGTTTCCATACTACACCTTTTCATTAAACTGATCATAGGCAAAATGCTTTGTGCTCTTAATGTCACTGGAAGATCATCCCCTGGCTGTGTGAAAGCGTTCAGTCTGACCAAAAGCTGTGTACATCTATTCTGCAACTGACTGCATTATATCATAAAGAATTTCTGCCAAGAATTCCAGTAGATTTACATTGTTTATTTCTCTAAAGCTTTAGCAATATTGTGATTAATTTTTTTTTCTATTGAAATAGTTCACTTTTTTTTCTGACTAGCAACAAAATATTATTTCTAAGCAAAGAACCAATAAATCCTGTATTTCTGTTGTTTTCTAATAAAACACTTCCACAAACCGTTATTCTGACAGTGGAGGGATTTTTTTCCATTTATGATAACAATGATAGTAAACTTTTATTTAAGCTAATAAGACTGAAAATGTTAGATAAAACATAATGTAATATTTCTCCTTCTCTACCTACAGTTTCAGTATAGAACCAAATTATGATTTTCTTTATATCTATGATGGGCCAGATGGTAATAGCCCACTGATTGGGAGCTTTCAAGATAGCAAGCTGCCAGAGAGGATAGAAAGCAGTTCAAATACCATGCATCTGGCTTTTCGGAGTGATGGAT
Source organism: Brachypteracias leptosomus (assembly GCA_013401335.1). NCBI lineage: Eukaryota > Metazoa > Chordata > Aves > Coraciiformes > Brachypteraciidae > Brachypteracias > Brachypteracias leptosomus. The sequence continues at coordinate 99,213 of VYZX01002463.1, read as the reverse complement.
CTGTTAGTTTTACTGGGTTCCATCTAGAGTACAAAGGTAAGTAAAATTATCTTTATTTTCTATTAAAAGAGTTCAATGCATGAATGTAAATTTTAATCTATCCTGATTTCTTGTAGTTTTCTGCCTGGTAATGTTGTGGTTTTGCCTAAGAGTATGATAATACGTATCAACTACATACAAAATATAATGTTATAAGGGTAATAATTTAAGATAAAGCTTCTGGTATGGTTTCATTTAGCTGATACATGAGAATGTTAAATGCATGATTCCAAAGCAAATAATTTCAGACAGCATTTTATAGGTTTCAAAAATAATGATGCAGTGACAAAACTTAACAGCATATATACATATTTTTTCAATAATATAGTTTATTTTTGGTTTTCCTTTACACAGTAGGGTATGTTGGCATATATGCATTTAACATCCTGTAAAATGAAAGGATATACTAGAATTTAGCAGATGAGTATTGAAAATGAAAAAATGTTTTGGCTGCTATGATAAGGCATGGTAGAGCTGTCTACCTGTCTCAGATCTATTTGAGGTCATAACATAGTAAACAAGAAAATACAGACTTGTAAAATTCATAATCAGTAGGAGCTTTCATAAATGCCACTGCATGACTCAAGAAACATAAATATTCAATATTTTAAAAATATTAAAATATCCAATAATCTGTAAAGATAACTGGATGGAAAATATGGATGTTGCTGGTATAGAGGCTAACCTCCTCTATAACCTCCTCCTAACCTCCTCTATCCTAACCTCCTTGGACTTATTTTCTTTTTAATTTATTCTTAAAGCAATTAGTAAATTCCAAGGTATTGTCACAGAGGCACCCACAAAACTGACAGCAGTAGCTATCAAAAAAAGGGGGCTTATTGCAACCAAAGTCACTTGGCACTCCTTCTGACGAAAAATAAATTACAAGTTTGGATGTCTGTTGGAAATATAACTACTACACAACTAATTCCTAAACTTTAAGGAAAGATGAACCAAAATGTACCTACAATCACTCAAAAAGGGGAAATCTCCCTGTGATGGGTTTACCTTGGCTGGGCGTCAGGTGCCTACCAAACCCTTCTACCTCCCAGTACTGCACCATGATGGCTGCTGTGGGGAAAATCAGCTCAGCCAGACCCATTACACTCCCACAAAAGGATGCCCACAGGTATCACTCACCTGAAAGGAGGGAGATGATGCTTACTCAATCCATGGAGACTCACTCAGTCCAAGGAAGTACCCTTGGATGGCATATCCAAGGGGAGGGTCTGACAACCAGGCCCACTGGACTGCTAAGGGTCTAGACCCTGAGGCACCAGCTAATGACTGTGAGGTGCAGTTTAACAGCTGAGACTCCAAACCTAAGGGCTCTGGCATGCCCTGGTTTTGTCAGCTTTCTGTCAGGGAAGCTGCACTTGCCACGGGTGTACAAGGGAAAGGCTGATGCATACTGATCAGGCAATACTGGAGGCTGATACTTTGGCAAACCTGCAGAGTTTACTTNCAAACCTGCAGAGTTTCTTTTTACTTTCCTAAAGTATTGTGGTTTAGAACCTGCTGGGACCTAAATACCATGTGGCTGCTCAACCGCTGCCCTCCCCACCCCCTGAACAGGAAGGAGAAGAGGGATGAAGATGTGAAAATGCAGAGATAAGGAGAATTTAATACAACAATGCAAAAGGAAAAGTGAGAAGAATAGCAGTAACACTAACAGTGATGAAACAATATACAAAGATAAATAAACCATACAGACCGTGGCAGCTGCAACAAATGTGCCAACTCAGCTTGGACTGTGCGGTCCTGGCATGGCGGGCATGATGTCAGCATGGTATAATAGAATCATAGAATGGTTTAGGTTGGGAGGGATTTTTCAAGATCATCTAGTTCCACCCCCTGCACCACGGNCCACTGATTGGGAGCTTTCAAGATAGCAAGCTGCCAGAGAGGATAGAAAGCAGTTCAAATACCATGCATCTGGCTTTTCGGAGTGATGGATCTGTTAGTTTTACTGGGTTCCATCTAGAGTACAAAGGTAAGTAAAATTATCTTTATTTTCTATTAAAAGAGTTCAATGCATGAATGTAAATTTTAATCTATCCTGATTTCTTGTAGTTTTCTGCCTGGTAATGTTGTGGTTTTGCCTAAGAGTATGATAATACGTATCAACTACATACAAAATATAATGTTATAAGGGTAATAATTTAAGATAAAGCTTCTGGTATGGTTTCATTTAGCTGATACATGAGAATGTTAAATGCATGATTCCAAAGCAAATAATTTCAGACAGCATTTTATAGGTTTCAAAAATAATGATGCAGTGACAAAACTTAACAGCATATATACATATTTTTTCAATAATATAGTTTATTTTTGGTTTTCCTTTACACAGTAGGGTATGTTGGCATATATGCATTTAACATCCTGTAAAATGAAAGGATATACTAGAATTTAGCAGATGAGTATTGAAAATGAAAAAATGTTTTGGCTGCTATGATAAGGCATGGTAGAGCTGTCTACCTGTCTCAGATCTATTTGAGGTCATAACATAGTAAACAAGAAAATACAGACTTGTAAAATTCATAATCAGTAGGAGCTTTCATAAATGCCACTGCATGACTCAAGAAACATAAATATTCAATATTTTAAAAATATTAAAATATCCAATAATCTGTAAAGATAACTGGATGGAAAATATGGATGTTGCTGGTATAGAGGCTAACCTCCTCTATAACCTCCTCCTAACCTCCTCTATCCTAACCTCCTTGGACTTATTTTCTTTTTAATTTATTCTTAAAGCAATTAGTAAATTCCAAGGTATTGTCACAGAGGCACCCACAAAACTGACAGCAGTAGCTATCAAAAAAAGGGGGCTTATTGCAACCAAAGTCACTTGGCACTCCTTCTGACGAAAAATAAATTACAAGTTTGGATGTCTGTTGGAAATATAACTACTACACAACTAATTCCTAAACTTTAAGGAAAGATGAACCAAAATGTACCTACAATCACTCAAAAAGGGGAAATCTCCCTGTGATGGGTTTACCTTGGCTGGGCGTCAGGTGCCTACCAAACCCTTCTACCTCCCAGTACTGCACCATGATGGCTGCTGTGGGGAAAATCAGCTCAGCCAGACCCATTACACTCCCACAAAAGGATGCCCACAGGTATCACTCACCTGAAAGGAGGGAGATGATGCTTACTCAATCCATGGAGACTCACTCAGTCCAAGGAAGTACCCTTGGAGGGCATATCCAAGGGGAGGGTCTGACAACCAGGCCCACTGGACTGCTAAGGGTCTAGACCCTGAGGCACCAGCTAATGACTGTGAGGTGCAGTTTAACAGCTGAGACTCCAAACCTAAGGGCTCTGGCATGCCCTGGTTTTGTCAGCTTTCTGTCAGGGAAGCTGCACTTGCCACGGGTGTACAAGGGAAAGGCTGATACATACTGATCAGGCAATACTGGAGGCTGATACTTTGGCAAACCTGCAGAGTTTCTTTTTACTTTCCTAAAGTATTGTGGTTTAGAACCTGCTGGGACCTAAATACCATGTGGCTGCTCAACCGCTGCCCTCCCCACCCCCTGAACAGGAAGGAGAAGAGGGATGAAGATGTGAAAATGCAGAGATAAGGAGAATTTAATACAACAATGCAAAAGGAAAAGTGAGAAGAATAGCAGTAACACNGCTTTTCATCAACCAGCACCCCCAAGTCTTTCTCCGCAGAGCTGCTCTGTCCACTCATTTCCCGGACTGTGTTTGTGCTTGGGGTTGCCCCAACCCAGGTGCAGGCCCTTGGACTTGGCCTTGTTGAACTTCACGAGGCTGGAATGGTTGCTCACTATTAGAGGACTCAATTTGAAGAAAATGGAAAAGATTGTGGTACTTAGTACCTTTTTACCTTGTTTTTTACTGCTATGTTTTGCCTCCTGTTCTCATTGAACCTACTAGTAGAATTTGAGGGAGTGCAGCATTATTTGCAGTGGAGGAACATTCAGGAAGCAATTAAGTCGTCTTGTTGTACATATCTCTCTTGGAACAGATAAAATGCACTCAAGAGTGTTGAGGAAGCTGGCTGATGCTACTGCAAAGCTTCTTTCTATCATCTCTGAATGATCATGACAGTCATGGTGTTTCCTGATGAATAGAAAAGATGAATATCTCTACAGGATGGATAGAAACATATCCTATGCCCCATGCCACTGTCCAGAACAGTACCCTGGGCCTTGAAAACAAGTCTTACAGTGATATAGCACCCCAGAGAGGACTGAGACAGACAATGAGACCAGTTTCTGAAAAAAACTCATAGATACCTGGGCTGAAGAACATGGCATTGAGTGTGTGTGTCACATCCCCTGTCATACACCACCCTCCTGGAAAATCATATGTAACAGTAGATTGCTAAAAGACTACACTGGCAGCAGGAGGTATTGGGACATTCAAACATTGGGACACACATTTAACAAAAGCCACCTGGTTGGTCAGCAGAAGAGGATCTGCCAATTGAGCTGGCCCTGCTCGATCAAAACTGTGTACTGTAGATGGGGATAAAGTGCCTGTAGTGCGCATTAAAAATATGCTGGGCAAGACAGTCAGGGTTATTCCTGCCTTGGACAAAGGCACACCCATCAACGGGATTGCCTTTGCCCAAGGACCTGGGTGCACTTGGTGGGTAATGCAGTTTTGATTGGGCAGGGCCAGCTCAATTGGCAGATCCTCTTCCCCAGAGAGATGGAGGCTTTCTTGTAAATTTTATATTTTAACTTTTGATTGCCCACTCAATTTCGCACTGTCCTTCGAAGCCTCTTCATTCAGAACAGGAGATAGATGTTACAGACATAACACTACAACTACCTAAATGAATCAATGTTGATATCAAATACATTTTCTTAGTAATTATGTGATTTAACTATTACTTCTTTTTGTCCTATTTTTCATATGAAAAGCATGCTCTGTAGATTAGATATGTATATCCTAATAAATTGTTAACTACATTAGGAGATCTTCACATTCCTTTGGAAGATGTGAAGTTGAAATTTCAAAGAATTATTTTGTGTTTCCATATTCAAATGTAAATGTACTTTTATTGTTTTGCAATGTAATTTTTCTCTGAGAAGTACTACAACATAAAAATGGCCTTAGATCAAACCAACAATCTTCTTAGTTCTTTAGCTTATCTCTAGTAGTGGCTAATAGCTGATATGTAGCTAAAGTAGCTGAAAGTCAAATATACAATCATTTCTTGCTATTATTGGTAAGTTTTCAGAAACTTCAGCTTAGGCACTGCCAGAATCTGATAAAGTGTCATTGTGTTTAAGGCTCTGAAATAGCCTTCCAGGAATTTCAAAGCTCATATAGTCTTTTGGCAACCATACATACCTGTAGCAGAAAGTTCCACAGTGCAAATGTGACCAGTAAAAAAAAAATCACCTCTTTTGATGTATTAGGTAGTTGGCATGGATCATGCAGAAAGTGAATAAGTGTTCCCTATTGATCTTCTCCAAAAAAACCTTTAAATGGTAAAGAAGAAAATCAGAAGTTCTGTCTTCTGCTTGATAAAATAAATTACTCCAAGCTCCCTTCTGCATAGTACAAAATCATCTGCTTCATTCCAGCTACTACCATTTCCCAATAAGTCTACTATATTTTCCATGAAATATCATGGAAAATTTTTCCCAAGATGTTTGTCTTTTCTCCCTTCTACATAATCAGAAATGTTGAATGATTACTTTTGTGCAGCTTGTTATGTCTTGGATATTAAACACACTGCTGGTATTCACATGATGGAAGAGGGAAGCAAAGGGAAGACCATATGCATATGTTTGGATTTATTTTGGTATTTTTAAGCAAATACCTCTAAATAAAAAAAAAAAGGAGATAAATGTAAGGAATATTTTCATGCTTTGTCCTCCAGTAAGGAAAAAAATGCTATTTGAAAATATATTAGTGTACCATATGCGTGAATATAGGTATTCATTGGGGGTTTATTAATATTCAAGGAATTATTGTTTGCCTATTTTTTCTTTTTTTTTTTTTTGGTAACAAACTGATTATATTGGTTTTCTCCACTTAGCAGATTTCAGACCACAGATAATAAAACTAGGATATGTCTTATCTACTGGAACAGTGTTCGTAGATCTAACATCATCTAACTTCATCATTGGTCACAGTGAACTCTCATAATGGAGCTCTATACGAATTATTTGGGGAAAATATAAGAGACATGGTTTTGGTCATTGCATATAAAAAAGGAACATTATGTGTCTACAGGGTGCTCAAAGAAGACCTTGAGAGAACTCCAGAAAATACCTGTAACATTTTAGATTATATTCAGAGTTATGTTTGCTTTTGTTTCCTCTATAGCAAAACTTCGTGAGTCTTGCTTTGATCCTGGAAATATAATGAATGGAACAAGACTTGGAATGGATTATAAACTGGGGTCAACTGTCACATATTACTGCGATGCAGGTTATGTTCTTCAAGGATATTCTACACTAACATGTATCATGGGAGATGATGGAAGACCTGGATGGAACAGAGCCCTGCCCAGTTGTCATGGTAAGAGCTGTTTTTAATTTATTATACTTGCTTTTATTATTGTCATATGGAAGAAACAGGTACAAACCCTTTTCCATTATATTTTTAATAATAATAACATATTCAATAACTCAGAGTAAATATTGTTTCAAGTCTTTAATAACCTTAGATAAATAGTGCTACAAGTTATTAATGTGAATAGAGGTTGATAGTAGTGTCATCATCTATGCTGACCTGTATTCTTGCATTAGCAAATTTACAACAGAGCATAGAGATATATACCATACAGATGTATTTAAATAGAACATTAAGTATACTCTGGATATCACAATATATGTTTGTTTCCTTTTGTTATTACTGGTTATGTAAACTACATAAAATATTTTGTATATACAAGATTATATCATTTAAACTGTTGTATATGAGGTCTCTAGAAATTTCAGCCTTGAAATGCACCAAAGATCCAGTCATTCAAACTTCTATGGATATGAAGAACTCCACTCATTCAGGAATCTCCTTGCTTTAGTTATATTACCACTGACTATCTCAAGTATAAGCATTTTCAGATTTAGACTCTAAGAAAAGATTCAATATTTATTTTACTGATTTGGTGTTAATTCTTACCAACAATTGATAGCCACTTCAGAAAAAAACCCACAATATTCACATATTCTGTAGATTAAGTACAAAACCTCTTTCACGTATCCAGATATCAATAAACATCACAGCAATTGCAAATTATAAGACTTAACATAAAATCTCCTCATTAACATGTTAATTCCATTTCCTTTTCATAATTTAAAGGCAAAAAAGTTGTTAAATGCATTTCCAATTTAAATATATTTATTTTAAACAGAATATGGATTTTCTTTGTTAGGTACTTCAATTTCTAATGCAAAGTGGATGGGGCAGTACCAGCAAAACAGAAAAAAAAAAATAAATGTCAGCTATGAAAAATAATCAATATTATAAGCATTTGAAGAAATTCAGTATTTTCATTATCCACCAAAACTATCATAACACTGAATACCAAACTTTGGTGGCATCAAAGTGGAAAACTGTCCCCTAGCAGACTTTTGGCAATGTGTTCAAACATGTAGACTGTGTGCAATGGAAGTCAGGAGTTTCTTCCTCATTTTAAAAAGAGATAGGAATGTTGTCTTCTAGAGAGGAGTTGGTAAGGAAGGTTGTTGTCTGTAAGAGGAGAAAGATAGAGGATTTCTTTATCAATGATGTAATAATTGCATCTATTCATGCCACTTATAATCTACTTAGCAATCTTTTACTTCTATGTATTTTAACATTGACTAAAGGTAGAGTATTTTGCTTGGAAGGACTGCCATTTCAATACAAAGGGAAAAAAAAGGGGGTAGTAGTTTTCTGTCACTGATTCTCACTGGTCCATTTTCTTTCCTGGATGAACAAGGCCTTATTTCAAAGATAACAAACCCCACACTTCTTTAAGATATGATGTCACAGAGTAGGCTTCATAAAAATTGCAATTTTCACTTTTTTCTTATGTTACTTTTTCCTCCAGTTCAGAGTTGATGAAGGTTTGTAGATATGTTGCTGTGATATATTATAGTATGTTTTTACCATGCTTTTTAGGTGCTTTCCACTTTTACAGGATTTAGCTCAAGAAAAATAGTACCTTTGTGTAGCTGTGAGAAATACAGTATCAATTTATTGGCTTTCAGTTACATGGAGCTGACTGAAATAGTTTGAGAGCTGAATTTTGCCTCCTGACCACTAGTCTCAGTTACGTAAAATGTTTTACTCATATTTGGATCTAAGTATGTCAGAGGACAGGAAGGGAGAACTTTCAACACTCCAGATGGCTCTCTGGGTTCAAGGGATATGCTTTACAATGTATAGAATTCCTCTTGTAAAGAGTATGATTCAAACAACATAGAAAAACTTTTTAAAGGGAATTTGTGTCAGTAATATTTGATCATTTCCATTAAGAAAATGACGAGATAATATGGATCACATGAGGGTGAAACTGATAAACCAGAACCCTAAAACTTGACACAGTGGTCCAAATTCAGATCCTATTAAGTAAAAAATGTCCTTGTTTTAATTAATATGGATATTCTCACTGCATAGTAAAATTTCAATAGAGGAGGATACAGTACCATCTCTATATCCATTTTGAATAACTTAAGACATATTCCTGAAAGACAGTAGATGAGTTTGAATGACCCACATAGAGAAAGGAGTTATGGGTCTGACTTGTTTTAATGTCTAGCCTTTTAGATAAAACGTGGGCAAAAATGCATCCCTCTTTCAGAATTATAAAGAAAATTAAGGCCATGGCTCTATTATATTCAAAGGACAACCATCTGGGACAGCTTTAAGCATTTTTAAAAACTGTCTGAAGTACTGTCTCCTGTTCTAGGCTCCCTGGTTCAAGAAGGACAAGGAATGCTGGAGAGGGTACAGCAAAGGGCTACCAAGATCTTTAGAGGACTAGAACATCTCTCTTAAGAAAAGCTGAGGGACTTGGGGCTTTTTAGTCTAGGGAAGAGAAGATTGGGAGGGAATCTTATTAATGCTTCTAAATGCTTAAAGAGTGGGTGTCAGGAAGGTGGGACCAGACTCCTTTCACTGGTGCCCAGTGACAGGACAAGAGGTAACAGGCACAAACTTGAACATAGGAAGTTCTATCTAAACATGAGGAGGAACTTTTTTACGTTGAGGGTTGCAGAGCACTGGAACAGGCTGCCCAGAGAGGTTGTGGAGTCTCCATCTCTGGAGACATTCAGAACCTGTCCGGATGCCATCCTGTGCAGCCTGCTCTAGAGGAATCTTCTCTGGTGAAGAGGTTGGACTAGATGTTCTCCAGATGTCCTTTCCAAGCCCTATCATTCTCTGATTCTGTGATCAAGTCCCATAGGAAAACTTTGTTGAGGAACACTGATGTTCTGGGTCTGGTCAGGCTTCAACATAAACTGGCTACTGAATTGCTCAGTCAGTTAAAACTTGGTTTCCTGAGAATGTGCAAAACTAGAAAATATGAGTGCCTACAGAAAATCAGTAACTGATGATTTTAGAGTTAGATAAAAGCTTTACAGATCATAGAAGACTAGTTTTCCAAAATCTACTCAGTGCATAAAGCTGATAGTTTTGTAATTGTACCTATATGGACCAGGTAATTTTTTTTTTTACCTAGTCTTATGTGCATTAGGCATGACTTGCATTTGGTTGAAATAATTATTTAAAATGACCTTGAGTCTCTCTAATAAGTGCGGGAAGTGAACCAAATCATTGGCTTCATTTCTTTATGAACACATGCAAAGATTATCCGAGCTAATATGCTGAGCTATTTGGCATTTCATGGTGGATGTTAAGAACAAGGTGTAATTAACATATGCAGAGGCAATATTACTATGACAGAGATGATGATTAATGATTTCTCTTAGCCTCACAAACTATATTTAATTTCAAATTTTTGGTGAAAAAAGTCACTTGTTTACAGAATAACAAAAAGCCTTGTGGTGGGAAATCACATTTATGACTGAGTGTAAAAATATCGTTCCTACCAGAAGACATCATTTATTGATCACTACAAAATACTGCTACATTTCATTATAGTCTGGTTTAATCCGGAAATATTTGAATCCAGGCAACAAAATTATCTCTGTCTGAAAGACTAACAAACTCAAATATTCCCTTTTTTTAGTAACAAAGCATCGATATTCAGAATATTCATATGTACTATTTGTATTTTGTTTGAAAGAAAACTAGAAAAGTTATAGAATCATAGAATGGTTTGGTTTTGAAGGGATCTTAAAGATCATCTAGTTCCAACCCCTCTGCCACAGGCAGGACCACCTTCCACTAGATGGGGTTGCTCAAAGCCCCATCCAACCTTGCCTTGAACACTTTCAGGGAGGGGATATTCATAACCTCTCTGGGCGACCTGTTCCAGTGTCTCACCACCCTCACAGTAAAGAATTTCTTCCTTATATCTAACCTAAATCTACCCTCTTTCACTTTAAAACCGTTACCCCTTTCAGTAATCCTCCTGGAAACTATACTAGGGCATGTGGAAAATAAAGAGGTGATTGTTGCTATTAGTCTTGGGATTGCTCTGTGAGCAATAATATTTAAAAGCAACAGAAACATTCTTAATTAGGATTGCAACAAGAAAACTTAATTTCCAGTCTTATGTACACAATTGCATACTATAGCTGTGGTGGTTTAGTGATTAAAGACCGTGTTAAAAACCAGATATATATCAATTATGGAGAAGGAGAAGGGACTTCATGTCTACATGTCCACTCCTCTGTCATGTGACCCAGGGGATAATTCACGTTATTGGAAGCTGGGGAAAGGAGTGCCTGCAGCCTCATCTTCTTTCAAATCAATGTTTTCCTGAAAACTGGTATGTCAGAAGGAAGTACCTGTGAAATTTTTTTGGTTCTGAGAGCAGCTCTTAGTTTAATTTGCAGTAATTCATACTTTTCCAGATGATTTTTTTTTTGTTTCTTTCTATTTGTATTAACTTGCCACAGCTATTTGAGATAGCTCAGATCACGTTTATATCTGAAAGATTTTAGGATGGAAGACTGCACAGAAAAGCTTGATCTTACAAATCTTTTAAAATTTTGTAATATATTAAATGTTGACAGCCTTTTCATTAATCATTCAACATTGATTACTTAATCAGAGGCTTTGCAGGTCACATTTTAATACACTTTTTACATAGTGAAGCTATGATACTAAAGTGGCCATTGTGTACTGGTGTGGTCTTTTGAAACCAAGACTTTAGTCAATTTTTTACGTGATAAAGCATAGCCAGACTAAATACTATTACAAATTGCAAGAAAAAAAGTGAAAATTGGAATTTTCACCATTATTGACATTAAAAGAAGAGAGAATCTTCTTGTCATAGGCAAATATATAGATATTAAAGAAGATAAAAGATCAAGCCACATTAGGCTAAAATACTTTGGTGATTTTTATTTGGGATAGGTAGGTAAAGACAAGTTTGAATTTCTAAGTAATCTAATTTACATTTCATAAAATGCTCAGTTGTGTCAGAAGAACAATCAGATAGAAATGACATGTGATGATGTATTTTATACCTGCAGGAATCAAGGCTTTTTTTGTGTTTATAGTATTTTGGATGTAAAGATTTTGATCAAAGCAGTTAGAACTTTCATTAGCTTTTTTGTCCCATTCTGCATTTTTTGAGTACAAATGTAGAATGCTTGCTTATATTCCCAAATCCTCAACTATCATACATATATATTCATATATATGCAACTAAAATAAGATTTTTAAAGCCAAGAAGCAGTTGTTAGAAGCCTAACATTCATTAGCTTCCATCTCTGGAGTTTAAGATTTTAATCTTTTTTTGAAAAGGAACTAAACAAAGTACATTTCTAGACAAAACTGCTTTGTTTTTAATAGAACAGGTCGAGTTCATGTCTAAAATGTAACTGAGATCAGGATCAGATGTTATTACAGAGATACTGTAGATGGATAGTAGTAACTGTATTTTAGGTTGGCTACAGTTACTGCTCGTTAATTATTTTTTGCTAGAAAACTTATGTTTAAATGTTTTAAATTATTTAATGAATTTAATGTGCCAGGCTGATACTTGCTTTTGAAATTCTATGCAAGAAGCTTGTTCCTCAATGTGATTCAATTGCTTTAAAATAACGTATCTTTGGGAGAAAATTAAATCTAGAGTAAACACATTGTCTTCATACTTTGGAGGTAGCAGAGGATTGAGATAGAAGAATAGACACAGAAATACAGTGAGGATGCAAAACCAGGATGACTTATAATCACTAAAGAAGAATTTTTGCAAAATCTGAAATTAATTATCAAAAATACAATGTCTATCTTTCTCATGTTAGGAAAGACTTTGGCCAGAAACTCTGAGGTAGACATGAATTTTAATGGTTGGTATGTATGGTATAAAGAGTGAAATGGAGGCATTGAGAGAGTTACTGTGCACTGGAGTGCAAAGACCAACCTTAATCAACGTTCCATTAAGGCAGTAAAAGTACCGAAGGCTTTAGAACATGTTGAAGGGGTGGCATAGGCAGTGCTGCAATTGCAGTCATCCATTTACCTCCTCTTGAAGCATGACACTTTCATTTATAAGAAATTAATCCCTACTAATTTTACATTTGAATTATGACTAGCTAAATGATATTACTGAGTGAAATTCATTAATTGACATGGGCATGTGAACAAGTTGTTCCACTGCTCTTGGCTTTTCAATATTGAGGGGTCATTCTGGCTAAATTTTTTCACTACCTACTTCAGAAACCTTTCTTAAATGAGCATTTATACAAGGTATAACTGTTCTTTTTCTCATATTGTGCAGTTTTATCGTGCACTATCATGCTTGCACATCATTAGGTAAAGAATTCAACTTCATGACATTTACACCATAAGACAAGAAGGCAAGATTGATGCTTTTATTTTAAAACTACTCAGTAGTACCCTTAAATCTTTACAAGTAAAATCTGTAAAACTAGTAGTGGGGGGTGGGAGGAAGCACCATATATGCCCTCGCAGTGGCTGCGTTTATGATACTGTCTAATGTCACCAATGACTCTGTTAACTCTGCATATCTTTGTGTTTTAAGCTGTGAAGAGTAAAATAACACATAATGAGAGGCAAGACAAAGTGTGTAGAGGGAAAATTTGTCCTTTAAAATTGTAAAAATTATATTTATTAGTAAAGAGTGGAGTATAGCTAAGATGTATATATAATAATTAAACCATTATTGATAATTAATTTCTGTGTGTAAAAGTATTATAAGTGATAAAATTCTGTGGGCATATACGTTCAAAAAAAAAAGAAATTTAAGACTGAAAAATCTAGCATTGAAAACTTAGTCAGTGACAGAACTAAGGATGTCTTGCAGGTGAGGATATGTTTGGAACATCTTCAGTAGTGATATTGTATCCTACCATGGTTGAGAGAGGACATCAGTTGTTTTGTTTTGATCCAATGATAATAGAGTTGCTTATGTTTGAAGTCACCATATGAAGGGCCAGTATTTAGTCTATTTCAAAGTTTGAATGTGTATAAGGAATGAGTCGGGCAATTGTAGAAGGCAAGAGTATTCTTGCAGCTAATGAGGCTGATTGTTACTGTGAATGAGACTCTGTGTTTATCTCTGCTTTATAGTTCCAAAGCAATGTCCAGTTTAACAATTTAAGCAGTATGCTTTAGTTAAAATGTTGTTTACAAGGCATTTCTCATTTTCTTTTTGCCCAGAATAATGTCTGTTTTACAGAATCACATAGCCTGAGTCACCTAAGTACTCAGAAATAGAATTGAAGTCAAGGATTGTGTTTTGAATATGTTAACATGCTACTCAAATGATATGTACTCTGAAAAGTTAGTTCTTAGTCAGACTTGAAAAGGCAATTGAAAGACTTTTGAAGAAAGTATAAAGGTTCTTGTTTCATTGTGACTGAAATATCTTCTCAATACTAAATTTTTGTTCCAAGCTTCTGCTGCCTTTTTTTTTTGCAAATACGTGCCCATTGCTTTACCATTCCAAACTTTCCACCCAGTGGAGAGAGACATGTTTCTCAAAAGGTCACCAAAGAGGATTCAAAGAGCTTGTTAGGAAAGTATATTTTTTCTGTTTGCATCTGGACTGCATGAACAGGATTTATTGTACTTGCATGCCCAGCCAGGCATGACTTCAAGCAGCAACATCAGAAATACTAGATAATAGTGAAATATCTGAGTGCACTGTGAGGCAGCGTTACCACTTGAGATTTAAGCATACAACAAACACTATTTTGGAGGAATGTAAGGTTACTTGTTGTGCGTATGTACAAAAATTTTGCACTTAGAAGAATACTGAGGAAGTAAAAGAGTAGGCATCTAGACCTGAGTGTACCTTAACCTTTAACTCTCACACTACAGACACTTTTCTGTTTGATCATACTCGTTACTCCTCCTCCATGGAAAGGAGACCATTGTACACCAAAAACTGTCAAGCCAAAAAGCCAAAAAGAGAAAAGCTTAATTCCACCTAGTGGATTTGGCATTAATTAAGTAGAGATTTGGTTATCAATAAATACTTCTTGGAGATAGTGGGCTCATTCTTCCTGTGACTGTTTACTGGAAAATACACAAATGGTTTTGGGAGTAGAAATCTTTCTATGATGTAGAGATCTTTCTATGTGGCGATGCAGATAGTTTGTATTTTGGCAAAAACCCCACAGTGTTTGGAAAATGTGCTTAAGTTAAAATCTCTGCTTTTCTTAAAGCTATTCTCTTCATATCAGGGAAAGTTTGAAAATGTCACTGGAATGAACTATAAAGGTTAATAATTCTATAAAGTTCAGAAAACAATTAAAAATAAATACACACACCTATACCCACACCAAGCATCCCTTTGAATGTCTGACCTTCTGCATATACATAGGGAACTCAAAATATGGCTTTACAATGTCCATTGAATAATAAATTCAATATGTGTGTGTGTAATTATTCCAAGCTTTCATTTAAGAATTAATAATGTAATATAACAGTACATAAAGCATATGAAATTAAGAATGATAGTTAATTACAACTATCTTATTAAAATCAGCTACCAGAGAATCGTGATTTCCAAGTTATTTCAGGGATTAGTTAAATACAGGGCACTATAAAACCAAGTACTTCATCTTCTGTTGAACTAAATCTGCTGCCAATGTTTAGAAGCATAGTTTAATTAAGTAAATGTTAGAAAGGAGAAATAGCTTAAGCTGTGTAAACTTTGATATTTTTAGCCCTAATTTTTTACATTCTTTACTATAAAAAATGTATCTGAAATCAAGCATGTATATACAAAGCATAATTTTAAATAGATCTGCTTAGATGAAACTTTGAATAAACATCATGATTAAGCAAGGAAAATGTAACAGGGAACTTAAGTATTACTGAAAATAGCATGTAAATGATAAAATGTATAAATTAACAAGCACATTTTTTCTAATTTATTTGACAATAAAAGCATACAGGAAGCACAGACGAAAATGCAGTATAAAGTATGTGAGTTTTTAAAAATTTAGAATATTAAAAACTGACATTTGTTTGTTGGCTAGACTTGAATATGTATATTTTTTAGTAGAAGATGGAAAACATTATTATTCCTTTAAAAAACCCCTTATTCTATCATGTATTTTCAGGTGGAGAGAAAAATAGTAAATATATGCTTGTTTCTGTATTAAGTGTTAATATCATAGGTACCTATTTTTCTTTGAGTATTTTTTAGAACAGAGTAGTTGCAGAGTATTCTGTTCTTAGAAGGAAAAAAACCCCTGACCTTTACTCACACAGATAAATATTTATTTTCCAAAGACTACAAAACACTGAAGTAGGATAGGATTATGTAGTATCAATCAGTAATTAAGCTAAGTCAATTAATTAATAACTGGATTTAAAGAAGCTAATCCAGTCATCTGCACTGGCTGTACCTGTTAAGTATGCATGCTTCTGACTTTACCTCGGGCAGCAGTCTGAAGGTCCCCACTCTTATCTAATAAGACTTCATTAACCCACTCAACTGGAAGAATATTTATTAGGTGGGATATGTTGGTGGTTACATGTGTAAGACTCATATTTCATTCTTTGCACAAGTTTTGTCATCTTTACATTGACTGTCACAATGGGGACTAGGAAGGGTTCTGTGGAATAGAAAAACCTGCAATTAAGAGACTGCATTGATTTTAAATGGAATTCAGTTTTCTTTTCCTTCTTCATCAATGACCTGGATGAAGGGATGGAGTGTTCTCTCAGCAGGTTTGTTGATGATACAAAACTGGTAGGGGTGGCTGACATGCCAGAAGGCTGTGCTATTATTCAGTGAGACAGGGACAGGCTGGAGGGTTGGACAAAGAGGAATCTAATGAAGTTCAAGAAGGGCAAGTGTAAAGTCCTGCATCTGGGGAGGAATAACCCCATGCAGCACTACAGGTTAGGGTGTGACCTGCTGGAAAGCAACTCCTTGGAGAAGGACCTTGAGGACCTTGGAGTCCTGAAGGACAAGAAGTTAACCATGAGCCATCAATGTGCTCTTGTAGCCAAGAAGGCCAGTGATATCCTGGAGTGCATTAAGAAGAGTGTGGCCAGCAGGTCGAGGGAGGTTCTCCTCCCCCTCTGCTCTGCACTAATGAGGCCTTATCTGGAGCACTGTATCCAGTTCTGGGCTTCCCAGTTCAAGAGAGACAGGAAACTGATGGAGAGAGTCCAACAGAGGGCTACAAAGTTGATTGGACTGGAACATCTCTCTGATGAAAAAAGACTGAGATACCTGGATCTGTTTAGCCTGGAGAAGGGAAGACTGAGAGGGGATCTTATTGATGTTTATAAATATCTAAAGGATGGGTTTGAAGAGGATGGGGCGAGTCTTTTTTCAGTGGTGCCCAGTGATAGGTCAAGGGACAATGGGCACAAACTGGAACACAGGAAGTTCCACCTAAACATAAGGAAAAAAATTCTTTGAGGGGGATGAAGCCCTGGAACTGGCTACCCAGAGAGATTGTGGATTCTCCTGCTTTGGAGACTTTCAAAGCCTGTCTGGATGCGTTCCTGTGCTACCTGCTTTAGTATTCTGTGATTGATTGGGCTACATGTAGCAGTTAGTCAACCTACTATAGGAATCGTAATCAAGATCATTATCCAGCTTAAAGACAATAGCCACCTCTTCTAAGATCTCATGTTCCTTGATATTTGACTCAGAAGCCGCATACATAATAGCTTTTTTCTGATCTCACACTCTCTTGAAGGAACAGTATCTACCACACAAAGCTTTATTTCTGGTTTTTGGATATTCACTGGCACCTTTTTATTATGTATTTCTTTTTTATATCCTGAAGTGTAGCTGTGTGCTAACAGAAGTTAATGTAAAGAATCACAACTCTAACACACATTTGTGTACTTCACCTACTGCAGAAGTTGTTTTGTTGTTATGAATTTAAAAGGCTACATTTCCTTTCCTGTTGTATTGCACTTCATTTTATAAATTGCTATTGTTTTGATAACCAGTTACTGACTAAGTTGGTAGTTGTGCTGCTAGCTCTCTTCTTCCTCAGGCCAACACCAAACTCAACAGCATCCCCTCAGCGTATCTTCATCTTTTCATCTTTTATTCTTTATCTGTTTGCTCTTCTCCATCTTGAATCGGCCAAAGGGGAACACATCACTGAGAAAGAGAGCTCAGCAAGCTGCCCCCAACAGGAACTCTCTTCAAAATGATCAGCTCCTTGTTACCTCTCTCAAACTGGTCGTTTCCAGATTGATACAGCTCTAGCCTCACCCACCACCCCAACCATGGTCACCTGGGGGCAGGCAGGGCCTCACACAGGTGGGCCAGGTTCTGCGTCTGGGGCCTTGGGGAACAAAACATGTTGCTGGGTTGTGACTCATGCATAGGTCAATTCCAACTCAGGGTCCACAGTCCAGGCCCCAGCACTTCAGTAGTTTAAAGCTTTATTTACATAGCATGTAAGGAAATATACTGGCTATATTAAGCTATATTTAGAGTTACAGTTGAGAACACATAAATAACTGAAGGTCAGAGAACATTACAGTGATATTTATATTATCCTCAGTTGAAATATTAGTGACTTGGTTAAGGTTTTTATTTCAGCATTAGAAGTATCAAATGAACAGAGAAACAGCTGGCCTAAAGCTGAGTAGATTTTCTCAATGAGAGTAAATGTGACAATAATGTGCTCAGAATGCATCCAAAGTGTCCATAATGCACTCAAATTAGGCAACATGAGAAAAAGGGAAGAGAAAAAAATAACAGTAATTTTCAACTTTGTATGGGGAGCTGTATTAAACTCAGGAAGGTCATCGAAATGAATTTGAAGACAAGAGGAAAAAGGTAAGTATTTACTGGTGACCTGGAAAACATTTAGAAATGCCATTTTAGAATCTCACCAATCAGAAGCAAAACCTAAAAGGATCATCAAAAGAGGTGGTGAAACACCACAGTCAGGGAATGTAATAGATATTAAATATCCTTCCAGGGAAAAGAAATTGTGCTAAAAGGAGGGTAGTAAAAAGCGTGGCCAACAAGGTTTTGAGAAACAACTTTAAAATATGTGAACCTAATCTAACCTCTATACACTTTTTCAAAGGTGAGAAAAGTAAGAAACTTAAAGTGTCAACAGAAATTTTGAATCTAAAATAGCTAATTTGTAGAGAATTATTATTCTTAATTCTTCATTTTTCTACTAACAGTGCAACAATATCCCTCTGCAAGAAAAATAATTCAACAGATAACAGTGGTACAAATTAATTTCCAGTGCGGTATAGTCTTCTAGACTCTTAAATGATGTTTCACACGGTAATGTTTTTCTTCTCAACTTTTGAAGAAAATTTATGCAGCTCATGAAGGCATCACTGAGTGATCACATTGCCTTTCTGCAATAGGCAAAGACTTTTTTTAATGTTGCTTGCCCCTGGAACAAGGGATGAGGTCTGTGACCTCTCTGGTTTAGTGTTGCCTGGCAAGCTGGAGGATGGTGAGGTGTCTCTACTCCTTCATGTTTCTCACTTCACCAGGGACCTCTGCCTCCAGTTCATAAATGCACTAGAACTCTGTGAGATACTTTTCCAGGAGTGTGGCTCACTTCAGAAGTACTCACTGAATAAAGTTGTGGTTTCTTCATTTAAGTAATATTTTATTTTCTCTTTGCCAATAAAATGGAGTTAAAGTAACAGGCTTTGAGAATGGAGCCATCTAATAATATAAAATGTTGTCTAACATATTTTGTGCTAGAATAAAAACCTTTGCAGTGAAACAGTCTCTGCTTATAAGAAACTGAGGTGGAATAGGTCTTTGCAGTCAGCCTGTGCCTCAGTACAGTTCATTTCCTTGAAAGAGCACATCAGACTTACAGCTTCCACAGCTGAAAAACAGTAACTAAATAAAAATTTAAATTCAGACATTGACTCATGAGAAAGTATGACTGAAAGATGTGTTAGGATTTACAGATCTTCATAAGAAATAATAATCCCTTCCAATCCAAACCTTTTTTTAGAGGCCACATGGCTTCTGTATTATTTTATTCACTTGTGTACTCTTTATATCTAAATTATATTTCATTACTTATTTGGTTTCAGAAAAAAATCATTCCTATTATGTGATGAAGAGTGTGATGACTACTTCTACGTTATTTTATAGATAATGCAGTTGATGTCTCACTGAGAATATTTTTTGTTCCTTAACCTTAGTGGACAAGGACATACCTAAAACATTTGTTCAGTATGCAGAAGAAGAAACATACAAAATGTGAGGATGAAAGTTAAAATTATGAGCTTTCTTAGAACTCACTAACTTTATGAGTTCATTTAGAACTGCATAGAACCAAGCATCTGCTTGTTACTAGAGAGCTAGTAAGTGATATCATCTCCTGAATTTTGTTTTGATAATAAGAATCACTATTTTAGGGACGGGGAGCCTGTAAAGAGCATATTACCCATCCAAAATTCCTTGGTATTGTTGTATGCTGCCCATCCGCATCTCTCTAGAATGTCTCTTTATCAAAAAAAGTACTGTTAGTATTTTCCAGCAGTAGCAGTGGATCACAGCTGCTACAAAGTATAAACTTTTTCTTGAATTATCTGAGAATATTATTATAATATTTGAATGAAGCCCTATAATTCCTTAGGTTTCCAAGTGATTGATGATCACTTGGTTTAGAAGTGATTTGCAATATTTTGAGTGTGTGTATCCATCACCTACAAAACTCACTAATATAATCTAGACTGCTTTTGCTATATCTTGTGGAAGTGTTCTACATACAAAAGAAATACCATTTCTGTAAAAGCCAACCTTACTTTGACATTATCAGTAATGTCTCTAATTGATTTTGAATAACACTGTGGTTTGTCAACTCATATTAATACATTTTAACTACTAGTTACAGATTTAATATCTATAAGACTAGGAATGGCCATTTTTATCAATGTGGCCTCTTGCATAACAAGAAGCACAGAATTTCACCAGTGTTAAAATGTCAGAATCTTTACTTTGGCTGAGCCAAAGAATACCTGTGCATACTGTTTAGCGCTCTTTCACGTGTAGCTACTTTCTGATTATACTGTATCTCTTGATAATTCTTGAATGATTTATTATATTTAAAGCAAGACTACAACAATTACATTTCTAATGTTCTATGCATATCCATTGCAAATCAATCTTTGGGTACACCTAAGAAAAGCAAATGTCTAGGACAGCAGATGAAGTAGGAAGGAGAGGAAAAAAGAGAAATACATGAAAAAGAGGGAGGTCATGGTTTAAAATGACACAATCCTTAAGTTACTGTTCCAAGCGTATACAGCAATGACAAAAAAACTTGGAAAGACCCCAGGTTCACAGTTTTCATCAGACTTTGAAGAATACTTTTCTTTCAGAGCTGGTTTTGTCAACAGCAGTAATGTGATCTTGAAAGTGTGAACACATATTTAAGTGATAACCTGGTTCAGCTAGGATGGGGTTAATTTTCACCGGAAGTTGGGAGGGAGCTACATCTGGGATAGACAACCAGCCAATAGGTTATTCAATACCATATTGACATCATGCCTGCTACCTAGGGGCCGGGAGGGGATGGGCCATGTGGTGGGGCTGGGTTGGTGCTGTCACTCAGAGCTAACGCGTTCTGTGCAGTTTATATCACTTGCTTTATACATTGTTTCATTCCTGGTATTGTTATTGCTGTTCTTTCTACTTCTCCTTCTGTGGTGTTCTGTAAAATAAAATTTTAAATCCATCTTCAAATAATTTTTCAGGTACCTAAAATCTTCCTTAGCTTAACCTTCCTTTTGATACCTTGTATTTTAAGTATAAAATTAATTCAGTATGTTAGATGTGACAGATTTGCAATGAACTGTACTGGTTAGAAATGGTTAAAAAATTTAGAAAGGAACCATTTCCTTCTGAGTCCTGTTAAATCTAATATTTGGTATTTTTTAGAAAAACAGTCATTAAAGATAATACGATTTTTGACCTGAGTAGTGACGGTAGATTTTAGCTGCATAACTGTAACATCATTCTAGATTCACTTGAGTTGCTGGACTGAAATGCAGGGGAATTATGTATGTTACCTACATAAAGCAAAAGTTAGAAAATCACTATCCTGTTTAGAGTACATTGAAACAACTTCATAGTCTGTGGATGTTAGATAACAGCCTTCACATCTTAACATGCCCAGGACTAGACTATGGAAGTTAAAGTGTCCATAATTAAATACTTAATTAAAAATATCTTTGATAATTCTGTTAAAAACATGTCTTGAACTGATACACAAAACCCAAATATCTAATCTTGGCAGAAGAGGAATTATAAAAGCTATTTTTTGCTAAGATTTTTAATAGTCTTTGAATTATGTTAATTGAGGAACACCCCAATCCTTAGGGATGTCATAAGACAAAAACAGAGCAAGGTGGCTGAGCCTTGACACAAGATCTGGAAGATCTTCACATGTTCTTCACTTGTATCACTGGGATTCTCCAGAGATCAGCAACCCAGCAATTCTTATTTGTTGCTTTCCAAATCACTGGGTCGAAGAAGGCGTAAGGTATAGGTCTGTTTCTCAGTATCAGAAAGGTAGATTTAAGAACCTTTGATTCAGCTGCTTAAGAGTATTTTTAGTTACATTTCTCAGCAACCTAAGATTGTTTTATGTCCTTGAAATAAAGATTACATTTGAAAATTCCAATTTTATTTTCCCTTGAACTCCAAGCTCCTCATAATACACTTCCATATCTGAAGGCAAGAGGCAAACACTACTTTCATGTTATATTTATTTGTTCTAATGCTAACACTGACTCATCACAACATATCTCATGAGGATACTTTATGAGGAAAAAAGTAACATTCTTTAAATATAATCCTGCTAGAATTTTACTGATCAACAAAGGACTAGTCATAGTGGCTTCAAGGTAATTTACCTCATTACTGAAAGCTAATTTTCTGTCATCACATGCCTATAACTAGGATTATTTCTTCTATGAGCATTTTTCCTGCACTTAAAAGTGAAATTGGTACACATTTTACTCTCTAGTCACACAGTATTAAGGATTAATCTTTGTGCATTTGACTCAAGATTTGACACAATATAATTTTGCAATATCTGTGAACTTGGTCATCTCAATTTAATGTGAAGTTGTATTGGATGCCATAAATCCCAACACAAATATGTGTGGGATCCTTGTGGTAGCCTTACTTTATCACAATTTTTTTTTTTTTTTTTAATAACATAAACCCCACTATTACACCAACAACTTTCAATTCCTACTTTGTAATCAAATATTAATTCTGGCACTCTGAATTCATATCAGAAAATTCATTTCAGACTTTCCATAGATTTGACTAAAATAAGAGATTTACTAGAGTGATTTTAAGCAACACATGATTTCAGTACCTAAGAAAAATTCTTAAAATTGTGTGCACTACAGTTCATAAGGAAAAATGGAATATAATTGAAATTTAATAATTATTAATCATTACATAATAAAAATAAATGTATATAATAAAATTTTAAAATATCAGGATGTTGCCCTTCAGCAGATTATTAGAAATATGGGTATCCTGGGATCCTCAAAACATTTTGCCAAGGTCCTGTGGATTGTGAACATTCACATCGCCCTTTGGAGGCTTCTTACAGAGTTGCTCCCTTCATGTGTCTAAGCAGACAGCTAGTGACACCCTTCATCAGCTCATTACAAGCAAATGGCTGTGCCCTTCATGTGTCTTAAGAGATGGCTGGTCGCTCCCTTCATTAGCATTCGCTAATGGCCAGAGTCTGGCCTGAGAGGCATCCCAGCTCAAGGGGAGATTCCGAGATTCAGCCTGCTGAGATCCCAGAGAGCTCCAATGTGCCTCAATTTAGGATCTGTATTTATAGGGCCATGGAATGATTGGCTTTGGTCAGTACTAGTCAGTACTTTTCCACTGTGGTTATTTATCTTGTCAAGCTAACTTGACCCTTCCCCAATGGGGTTAGGGTCTTTCATTGGCTCCTCATCCACAACAGATGCACAATAAGTTGGCAGGAAAGACAGCTGGGACAGCTGACCCCACTGACCAAAGAGACATTCCATACTATATGACATCATGCTCAGCAACAAAATTAGGGGGAAGGTTGGCTGTGGGGCTGCTGCTCAGGGACTGGCTGGGCATCGGTCAGTTGGTGGTTAGCAAATGTTTTCATTTGCATCACTTGTCTTTCCTGGGTTTTATTTCTTTCTGTAACTTTCCTTTTCATTACAATTATTATTATCATCATCATAATCATTCTTAATTCTTATTATAATATTTTATTTCAATTATGAAACTACTCTGATCTCAATCCATGAGTTTTCTCAATTTTACCCTTCCAATTCTCTTTCTCCAATCCTGCTGGCAGGGGGCAGTGTGTGAGCAACTGTCTGAATCTAACTTGCTGACTGGACTTAAACCATAACAATATATTAGATTCTAAAAATATGTATCATGTCACCAAATAATTATTTTTCTTAACCTACTCTTTTTGGCCAACTAAATATTAGGTAACCTAGATATTAGGTACCCTAGTCTGGATTTTGAAACAATGGTCCATTTGGTAAAAAGCCAGTACCTCATTAGTGGTTCTTCAAGGCATATTTTTGCTTCTTTTGCAGAGTTTATGAAGTGTTATTCTTCATTTTTTATTGTATTTGTAGCTGTGTAATCAAATTTATCTGCATGACATAAAGCCATATTGCACCATTCATTTTTAAGCAGTATTCCCCACTGATTCCACTGATGAATGCTGCTTAAAAATGGATGGTGCAATATGGCACTTAAATCTGCAATTAAAATTAAATTCTATTAGATCTTAGCTGTAGGAGCTAGAAAGTAGGTAATCTGAAAGCAGTAGCAGGAGTTAAAAGCTTCAACCTGCATAAAAAATATTTGGTAGTAAAAAAATTCATTTCTTCAAAAGATGGAGAGACTTGAGATTGATTCTCAGTTATGTAGTCTATTCTTCACAGTTCTTTTACTGAAGTTTTTCATTGTAGGTTCATTCTCTTGGTTAGATTGCAAAGGTATGATGGAAAACATGAGCAATAAGTGCATGTCAGGGGCTATTAACCCTGTAATATTTTGCCGGAGAAAGCATACATATATATATATATAAAATTTTACTTTACAGCAGTAAGGTGTAGATTACAGGGATCTGTGGTTCTGCTGTGTGATTTGGCTATCTGTGATGATCACCTATATTTCTTTTACAACTAGTGTATGCTGAAATGTGAGAAAAGATGTCACTGCTGATGGTAATGTGGTTTATATTGTATTTTCTATTTACTAATGCATTGTCATAAAGAAGTAGAATTTAGGTTTTTGACAAAGATGCATGAATACTAATGATCAAGATGGGTAATCTTCCGGACAAAAAAGCTTAACAATTTAGAATACAAAGTGGATGAGACTTTTTTGTTGTTATGATGGGGCTTTTTCAAAGGCTGCAGAGAGTGCTATTTTACAAGACAAGATACTATTACAGTAAATTCAGCACACACACAAAAAAGGAATATTCTGCCATTAAATGCTTAATAATGTTTCAAGAAAACAGTGAGCGGTGCATCACCACACTGATTCTTATCATATTCTTACCACAGTCAAGCCCCTTTCTCTCCTATTAGTGTTTCATTGCTTATTCTGGAACACAGGCCAAAGACAGCATACTGGATAGTATTTTTATATGTCAGAGAATAAAATAAAGCAGAAATAAATAGAGAAAGTGATACAGTACTTCAGAATCTAAGCAAACATGATTAAAAAATACAGGAATACTACTGAAGAATTACATTAGGCTTTGAACTTTTGAAACTTTTTTCTTGGTTGGTTTGTTGATTTATTCTGCAGGATTTTTTTCATTCCTGGGGAAATGGTGCTCAGCATTTGTTCCTTTTCCCATAGAGTTTACATTCGTAGGGATGATGGGTCTGTTAGAATTTGTACTGTAGGCAGACCTTTCAATGCACAGCATAATAATTAGACATGTTGATTTTTGCAACCTGCCAATTTTGGACTGTAAAACTGATGCAAAGGCAATGAGACCTACATAGCTGAAATAAGTATAAGTGAAAGTCAATGGATAGCATTGTGTTGGTAGAATTATTATATCCAACCAAACAACTTGATACTAGATATTTTCCAGAGGCAAAAGTATGTTTTACTTTTGTATCAAATTATTTAATTCCTATTCATTGTTATGAATGGTTTCATAGTAATGTTTAGTGATAGTCAGGGTAGAATCTCCTGGCATTTTAAAGTAAGCATTTCCCAAAAGGTAAGGAAGGAAATGTAGTCGATGATCTCCGTAGGTTTACTAAAATATTGGATAGACCTCTTCCTCCTTCCTGATACATTCAGAAAGGTCTTGGAGGAGTCTTTCTGCTAGAAGAGCTGGATCATTTACCACCTAATGATTTATGAAGTTAAACATTTTCTCAGATTGCAAAGGTCAACTATATGTTTACATCTTGATTCAACTTTCCTTTATACTATTTCTTTTGAAACCCAAGAATGTGAATTCTTTTGAGGAGAAAGAGTCATTATAGCAGTAGTTGGAAAACAATGGGAGAGACCAATAAAGGAAGAGGTAAACTCAGAAAAGGCATAGTGAAAAAGTCCAGAATGAGAAACCAAGTAAAAGAAATTGCTATAAAATACTCAATGGAAGTATTTTGTTGTTACTGTAAATTAAACTTTACATATGTCAGAGTGGCAAACAATCTGTCTCTAAGTCCAATCTTTATGAAGCATGTTGTAGTATAGGCTGCAGGTAACTGTTGGGAGAGTTTGCACCCAGAGAAGCCCTGCTGGAAACCCTGCTTCCAGCCTTGTACCGTGTATCTTGTCCTCTTATGTGGCCAGATATGTGCCCACTATATAACCAGTGTAAATGTATGTTGCTTTCATGGTACTCAATGTGTTGGAAAAACATTTAGATGTTTCAGTGTGTCGTATAAATATTTTTATTAATGTCAATTATAAAAAGAAAATGGCACTTTTAGAGACAGTGAAGTTGTTTTAATGAGACTAGTATTAATGAGAACACTCGGATGTTAGATTGTATTTTGTATTTTTTTTTTTAATTTGCAAAACTTGGTGGGCTTAATCTCTTTCAGAAATCTATGTGCAATCTATGTGCATGTCAATTAAGTTATTTGATGTGATTATTTTTATACCAGCTGTGATACTACCTTTCAAATATTGTGAAATATTTTGACTAGATCTACACATAGTTAAATAATAATTCTACCTCAGAGAATAAAGAACACTTTACAAGTGTACTATCTTTCTTAAATTCTTGTGTATGCCACAAACATAATTAGTTTCTCTGTTTTTTTAGTCTTAAAAAAATGTCACGGTGACATTGCTTTGATATTACAATATGTTATTGATATTATGCAGTGTTACAACATCAACACATCAACAGTGTTACATATTTAGTAAAGATATAACTCAACATTCACTG
The DNA here is from genome assembly GCA_013401335.1 of Brachypteracias leptosomus. Classification (NCBI taxonomy): domain Eukaryota; kingdom Metazoa; phylum Chordata; class Aves; order Coraciiformes; family Brachypteraciidae; genus Brachypteracias; species Brachypteracias leptosomus. The sequence continues at coordinate 72,184 of VYZX01002463.1, read as the reverse complement.
TTGATTTTAGGTACGCAACTATTAATATCAATAACTTGTAAGACATTGCACAAAAATAAATTAAAAATGGTAAAATATGCAGTAAATTGTATTTTTGTTTGAAAAATTACGTAGGTTGAGTTAAATGAATTTGTGGAAAAATAGGGATATCAAAATCTGGACTTTACAAGTAATTATGACAGAGAGAAAGGGACTTCACTGCAAGGTTCAAATTAGCCTAACTAATGTGGTTTGAACTTCGCTCACAGGCTCAATAGAGGGACTTCACTGCAAGGTTCAAACTAGCAGTTTATTTGAACTTCACTCAGAGGTCCGATACATCACTACTGTAGGTTTTATGGATACAATGGAAAAATGCACTATTGCAATTTAAAGGAAAAAATACACAGGATGCAGTACTACAAAACCAAGTGATTCTCTGAAATGTAATAGTAAAAATTAAAAGTGTACTAGATCTCAAAACATGCCAAATATCACTGGTGTGTTGCTTAATCACTTACCATTTCTCAGGCAAGGGGTCTCAATCCAAGAGAAAAATATCCTTGCCCAACGCCTGAAACAAGGCAGCAAGGATCTCCTACAGTCCAGCTGTGTTGTTGAAAAAACTTCTCTCAATTCTACTCAAAAGCTTACAGGTTTTATCCTGTAAGGATGGGACGGGGAGGGGGGGAAGAGGAATGCCCAAGGAGATTGGACTATCTAGAATACTTATCTTTGATGACGTGATGAGTCATGGGTGCACCCTAGTAGTTCTATTGATTTTATGTCTAGCATGCAAAAGCATTGTCTCAAGAATAGATAGTGATTGAAATGAGATTCAGGGCAAAATGTTTGTGGTTTGGCCTCCATTCCGGTTTCAGTCCTTTGTCCCATTATCTTGGTCAACTCAGGGCTGGGNTGGCATGGGCTCACCTCTCAAGCCTGTCAAGGTCCCTATGGACGGCATCCCTTCCCTCCAGCATGTTGACTGCACAACATAGTTTGGTGTCATCCGCAAACTTGCTGAGCATGCACTCAATGCCACTGTCCATGTCGCTGAAAACGATGTTAAACAGGACCAGTCCCAGGACTGATCCCTGAGGGACACCACAAGTTGCTGGCCTCCGCTTGGATGTCAAGCTATTGATCACAAATCTTTGAATGCAACCATCCAGCGAATTCCTTATTCACTAAGTGGCCCATCCATCAAATCCATGTCTCTCCAATTTAAAAAGCAGTGTCAAAGGCGTTGCTCAAGTCCAGATAGATGACATCACTTGCCCTTTGCCTATCTACCAATGCTGTTACTCCATCATAAAAGGCCACCAGATTTGTCAGGCATGATTTGCCCTTGGTGAAGCCATGTTGGTTGCCAGCCATCACCTCCTCATTTTCCATGTGCCTTAGCAGAGCCTTCAGGAGAATCTGCTCCATGATCTTGCCAGGCACAGACGTGAGACTGTCTGGCCTGTAGTTGCCTGGGTCTTCCTTCTTTCCCTTTTTGAAAATGAGGGTGATGTTCCCTCTTTTCCAGTCAGTGGACACTTCACCAGACTGCCATGACTTCTCAAATATGATGGAAAACGGCTTAGCTACTTGGTCTGCCAGTTCCCTCAGGATCTGTGGATGGATCTCATCAGGTCCCATGGGCTTGTGCACCTTCAGGTTCTTTAGATGGTCTCAAACTTGATCTTCACTTACAGTGAGTTGGCAGATCTTCCTTCTCCCAGCTCCTGCTTTTGCCTTCTGCAACTTAGGTGGTGTGGCTAGAGCCCTTGCCAGTGAAGACTGAGGCAAAGAAGTCATTGAATACCACAGTCTTCTCCATATTCCTCATGACTAGGTCTCCTGTTTCCTTCTGGAGAGGGTCCACATCTTCTGTAGCCCTCCTCTTATCACTGATGTACTTGTAGAATTTCTCACAACCCTCCATGGTCTCCACAGATAAGTGTCTGTGAAGGCAAGACTGAGCTGAGCTGACTTAACAACTACTTACATCTCGCCTTTGTTCACCGAAACCTGTTCTGAGGGTATCTGCACAGTAATGGTCCACTATATGCTGAGTACTAAATATATATCAACTTAGTTTTTAATATTACTATTGTATGCTATTACTTCATATTTTATTAAAAATTAAGGGTGAAATGCTGCCCCTTTTGGTGTCAATGGCATTGACTTCAGTGGAGTCATAATTTCACCCTGAATTTGCATATTATTGTATATCTGTTCATTAGGGAAGGATAATAATGATATAAGTGCTGGTGTGGGACAGTATTATTATTAGTATATTAGTCTTTGTTGCAGTAACTCATTTATTCAACTCACAAACAGTAAAGATGGAAATGAGGTTAGGGAGAACTAATAAGCTATTTAGCAATCTTATTTCTCTAGTTTTAGTGCTTTTGTTGCTTATATTCTTCCATATTCTCTTCTATTTCATCCAAAATCTGGAATAGGAAATCTTGAGGACTTACAAGCTGGTAAGCAGATCTGTTTTCATTAAAAATATTTGCCACATTCAGCTAGTGAAGAGTTTCTAGCTTGTGTTTTCAAATAATTCAAGGCAAATAAGTCCCTGGATGTGAGGCTTAGCCAAGATTCTATTGCTTCTTGCAAAAAATACCAATAATTCCATTATCTAAATACATTTTCACAGGAAAGCATGAATTTCTGATATTTTACATGATGGTGGATTGAGGGAAGACACTGACTGAGATTGTTATTTTAGCCACAAAGAACAATATTCCGTGTATGTATGGTAGTCTTAATGCTTACTCTGTATCTCAGAATAGGTGCCTGTCAGTAAAGCTGTACTGAGCATCACCAAAACTATGTCTGTTCTTGGTCCCGACTAATCTATGTGCTGCATCTACCACATTCATACATATGTGCACAAGCAAAAGTCAAGGTCATTTTGTTGATGTATTTCAAATACCATGACTTTCACATTAGGCCATTAAATCATTTACAAATTGTATATGTACACTGGAGCAATAGGTGCCATCTGCTCCCACTTCAGGTACACAGTCTGTCAAACTGTGCAGCTACATCATACTGAAAGGAACCTGTGTTGATGCAAAATACAGAAATAGATGCTCAAAGTGATGGGACCTTAAGTTGGTAGCATTAAAAGATTTGGTCTTTTCATGGTATACTCTATGATACATTTTGTGTGAATCTTCTGAAATAATAGCAAGAAAACTATCTTTTTCTTATTTCATATAATTCAGATGATATTAATGTTTTGAGAGCATACCACAAAACCCAGATATATTTTTGTGTGTGTTTAGGAAATGAAACATTGAGCAGTACTTACTTTAGAAAGTACTTATGTCTTAACAGAGGAAATAAACTTGTTAAATAGATGGTTAACAATAAACTAATTAAAAAAAAAAAAATGTTTTCTAGTCCAAAGTGGTTAGAAGAAATATTCTAAACAGATGCCATAATCTTGACAATAGATTACTAAATTACAAAGTGTGAATGAGAAGCGGGTAATAGACATAGAAAAACACGAGCACTTACGACTGTTTCGTATAAATGCACCTGAACACCTGATGAAGAAAAAGAAGAAAAAGCGCTGTTCCTTGCTTGATGGTTTTGAATAATGCCAAATGCTTACTTCTCTTGTTAACCTTAGAAAAATACATTGTTGTATTAAATAGCATTGTTATTTATCTGCCATTTTATCAAGTAGTATAGCTATTAATGATAGAATAAACACGACATTTCTGTGATAAAGTGTTTGTTCATAACATTATATAAAGTTATAAATGATTGAGTAGTACATCATGTTCAGGAATCCTGACTTTCTTATTTCTATACATTATTTTGAATTATGAGTGTATTGACGTAAGAATTTACTAGTATGTGGAAGGGCTCCATAATCTATACTTTCATCAGAGCATAAAGCATCATACAAATGAATAATAGTTCTATATGTTGTGAATAATAGCATACTGTGTATAAAGCACACCATTATTTTATCAAGATGGTTCATAAATGGTAAAGAAAAAAGTAATTGATCTTGAAAACTGCAGAGTGCCATCAATTGTCTTTTGATATATGAGAAAATTACACATACTCAGTATTTCACAGGATATACAAATGTAATCCAGTGTAGAAGTGTAATAAAATTTACTGTAATAGCATATACTAACATACAACAAATCACTTTGATTTTTTTCTGATTTTATATTTTTCAAAACTGATTATCCTCACCTTTTAGCACCCTGTGGAAGCCGGTCAACAGGCTCTGAAGGCACTGTATTATCACCAAACTACCCCAAGAATTATAGTGTGGGTCACAACTGTGTTTACTCTATCACTGTTCCTAAGGAGTTTGGTAAGTAGAGCTGGTTTCATTCATATCTTTTTGTTGCTTGGATACCTTCAACAACTCTGGTTGATTTGTATGATTGCTTTTATATTGAACATATTAATGTGAAAAAGTTGCTTTAAACTGATATTTTGTTTATACTTTTAATCATTTTTATAATGCAGTATTTTCTCAAAATGCTTATCTTTAACATTATCTTTTGAAATTACTGTTGTTCATTTATTTTTGTCTCACTGTGTCAACCAACATGTAACTAACCGAATATGTTAGTGGTACCAGTTAAGGTTTCTTCTCACCCAAGATCATGTGCCAAGGCTCTAGAAAGTCTAGCGTAGCTCCAGTAATTCCACTTAAGCAGCGGAATCAATATTTATTTTAAATGTTTGGTAATACTGCTTTCATAATCTTTACCATCTCTGCATCATGAGGTATAGTCTTTCATGAGGAATGAAATAGAGCAGCATGCATCTGTCTGGGTTTTGTAGATTTCCAGATCCTCTGTCAAAACTTCACTTCCATCCTAACATTTTTTCTGATGACTAGATGAATCTTTTAAAGATGTCTTCCCTCCATCCAAAAGACAGGGCTTTTACATCACTCTTTTATCTCTCTGGATTTATGAATTATTTTACCTCACTTTATTATTAAACAATGCCTATGATGACAGCTGATAGTTTGTGGTTCACTTTGACTCCTTGGTAAGCAGTATGCCACATACTAACTATCATTTATTCTTTAAATATCTGTGCTTCAGATTTATGCTTCAATAAGTAGAATTTTATTCTGACCCATTGCTCACAATTCAGTTCGTTAAATAACAGGTGCCTGGAGATGGCAATGGGCATTTATTAATCTTCCTTCATGTTGATTCTGCAAACATTTTAACCAAATTAAAGGTAATGCTTGAACTGCTGTGTATCCATCTGCCATACTCATGATGACTGAACCGCCTTAATATCCAATTAATTTGTTCTTATGTATAGCATAGAGATGCATAGGCTACTACAAAATAAACAGGTTTTTTAATATATTGTCTCCCAAGCCATGGGAATCTCTACTTATTGCTGTAGAACATTCAGAAAAATTAAATACATTTGCACAATTCTTGATTTGTTTCTAGTGTTACAAGCACGTGCTTTTGACCTAGCTAATTTGTTTTGGGTAAACTGAAAAGATTATGTCCTCCCATTTCCATCAATTCTGATACTTCTTAGTCCA